>JAODAL010053891.1:0-24973 GCA_025379985.1 Phyllomedusa bahiana | reverse complement strand
ATACATCTTAACACAAATATCAGGGGGCACACAAAAGCTAAGTAAAACCTCAAGGTATAAAAAATTTTTGGAAATGCTTTACTGCAAGGAAAATATAAAAACCCCGGGCCCTTTTATTTACGTTTTTTGTCAAAGATTGTTTAAGCTCACCCCCAAAACGTCGGGGGCCCCAAGCAGGTGATCCCTACACAAACAGTTACCTCACAGGCGTAAACCCAGACGCAACTTCAGGGTTTTTGGTAAACTAGAAATTGGTTATCCTCACTTTTTAAAAGAGGCACTGAGGCACAACCAATGAGATTGCAATCCAAATGCAAAAAACGTAATAAAGCTGTGCACATCTAAAAATCTCTGAAAAACGCAACAAGGGCACACGAAAGGCAATAGCTACACAACACAAAAATCAGGGGGCACACTAAAGACTAAGTAAAAACCTAAAGGGTTTAAAAAGAAATATTGGAAATGCATTACTGAAAGGAAAATATAAAAAAAACCTGGGACTTTTTTACAGTATTTGATAAAAGATTGTATTAACCATCCCAAACGTCAAGGGGATCCCAGAGCGGGTTTGAGTCCCTACACAAAACATGTTACCTCACTAGGCGTCAATCCAACTGCAACTTCAGGGTATGGTAGGAACTAGCAATTGGTTTAAATCCTGCACTGGGTTTTTAAAAGAGGCAGCTGAGTGCAGCAAGCCAATGAGATTGGCAATCTCAAATGAACTACAAAACGTAATAAAGCTGTGCACATCTAAAATATACTCTGAAAAAACGCAAGCATAGGTGCACACTGAAAGGCAATAGCATACATCTAACACAAATATCAGTGGCACACTAAAGACTAAGTAAAACCTCAAGGTATATAGAAATATTGGAAATGCATTACTGCTAAGGAAAATATGAAAAACCTGGGACTCTTAGTTTACAGTATTTGATCAAAGATTGTATTAAGCTCACCTCCCAAAACGTCAAGGGGATCCCAGAGCAGGTGAGTCCCTACACTAAACATGTTACCTCACTAGGCGTCAATCCAGACTGCAACTTCAGGGTATGGTAGAAACTAGCAATTGGATTATCCTGCACTGGTTTAAAAGAGGCAGCTGAGTGCAGCAAGCCAATGAGATTGCCAATCTCAAATGAACTACAAAACATAATAAAGCTGTGCACATCTAAAATATACTCTGAAAAACGCAAGCATAGGTGCACACTGAAAGGCAATAGCATACATCTAACACAAATATCAGTGGCACACTAAAGACTAAGTAAAACCTCAAGGTATATAGAAATATTGGAAATGCATTACTGCTAAGGAAATATGAAAAACCTGGGACTCTTAGTTTACAGTATTTGATCAAAGATTGTATAAGCTCACCTCCCACCTCAAATTTAACTGCAAAGTAGATCTATCAACAAAGCTGGCCTGCGCCAAAGTGAAAAATACCACGTATCCAGAAATGTAATTCGGATAATAAAAGATATTTTGGCACTACAATTCACCTGTATGACTACAAATTGCGTTTTCAAATTTAACTGGCAAGCTAGATCTATCAACCAAAGCAGTCCTGCGCAAGTCAAAAAACACTAATCGTAATGTAAATTGTGATAATAAAATATTTTTGGCAACCTAACATATTCACCTGTGGTACGACACACATGCTGGAAACAAATTTAACATGCCATAAGAGGATCTATCAAAAACTGGCTGGAAAAGTGTCAAAAAACACGTATCTGTAAATGCATTACGGATAAATAAAAGGTATTTTTGGCACCTATCAATTCACCTATGGTGACTACAAAATGTAGCTGTATTCAAATTTAACTGCAAAGTAGATCTATCAACAAAGCTGGCCTGCGCTAAAGTGAAAAAACACGTATCTGAAATGTATTCTTATAATAAAAGTTATTTTTGGCACATATCAATTCACCTGTTGTGACTACAAAATTTTTTTATTCAAATTTAACTGCAAAGTAATCTATCAACAAAGCTGGCCTGCGCCAAAGTGAAAAAAACACGTATCTGAAATGTATTCGGATAATAAAAGGTATTTTTGGCACCTATCAATTCACCTGTGGTGACTACAAAATTGCTGTATTCAAATTAACTGCAAAGTAGATCTATCAACAAAGCTGGCCTGCGGCCAAAGTGAAAAAACACGTATACTGAAATGTATTCGATAATAAAACGTATTTTTGGCACCCATCAATTCACCTGTGGTGACTACAAAATTGCTGTATTCAAATTCAACTGCAAAGTAGATCTATCAACAAAGCTGGCCTGCGTCAAAGTGAAAAAACACGTATCTGTAATGTATTCGGATAATAAAAGGTATTTTTTGGTACCTGTCAATTCACCTGTGGTAACTACACAATTGCTGGATTCTAATTTAACTGCAAGGTGGCTCTATCAACAAATTTGGACTGGGCAAAAGTGCAAAAAACACGTATCTGTAATGTATTCGGATAATAAAAGGTATTTTTTGGCACCTATCAATTCACCTGTGGTAACTACACAATTGCTGGATTCAAATTTAACTGAAAGGTGGCTCTATCAACAAATCTGGACTGGGCAAAAGTTCCAAAAAACACGTATCTGTAATGTATTCGGATAATAAAAGGTTTTTGGGCACCTATCAATTCACTGTGGTAACTACACAATTGCTGGATTCAAATTTAACTGCAAAGAAATCTATCAACAAAGCGGGCCCTTTGCGCCAAATTTAAAAAAACACGTATCGAAATGTATTCGGAAAAAAAAAAGGGTTTATTTTGGCACCTATCAATTCACCTGTGGTGACTACAAAATTTGTGTATTGAAATTTAACTGCAAATTAGATCTATCAAAAACGCTGGCCTGCGCCAAAGTGAAAAAACACGTACTAAAATTTAAATTCGGATAATAAAATGGAATTTTTGGCACCTATCAATTTTCCTTTGGTGACTACAAAATTGCTGTATTCAAATTTAACTGCAAAGTAATCTATAAACAAAGCTGGCCTGCGCCAAAGTCCAAAAACACGTATCTGTAATGTATTTGGATAAGAAAAGGTATTTTTTGGCACCTATCAATTCACCTGTGTAACTACACAATTGCTGGATTCAAATTTAACTGCAAGGTGGCTCTATCAACAAATCTGGACTGGGCAAAAGTGCAAAAAAACACGTATCTGTAAGTATTCGGATAATAAAAGGTATTTTTTGGCACCTATCAATTCACCGTGGGTAACTACACAATTGCTGGATTAAAATTTTTAACTGCAAGGTGTCTCTATCAACAAATCTGGACTGGGCAAAAGTGCAAAAAACACGTATCTGTAATTTTATTCGATAATAAAAGTTTTTTTGGCACCAAATCAATTCACTGTGGTAACTACACAATTGCGGATTCAAATTTAACTGCAAGTAGATCTATTAACAAAGCTGGCCTGCGCCAAAGTAAAAAACACGTATCTGAAATGTATTCGGATAATAAAAGGATTTTTGGCACCTATCAATTCACCTGTGGTGACTACAAAATTTGTGTTTTCAAATTTAACTGAAAAAGTAGATCTATCAACAAAGCTGGCCTGCGCCAAAAGTGAAAAACACGTATTGAAATGTATTCGGATAATAAAAGGTATTTTTGGCACCTATCAATTCACCCTGTGGTGACGACAAATTGCTAAAATTCAAATTTAACTGCAAAGTAATCTATCAACAAAGCTGGCCTGCGCCAAAGTAAAAAAAAACGTATCTGTAATGTATTCGGATAATAAAAGGTATTTTTTTGGCACCTATAAATTTCCCACCTGTGGTAACTACAAAAATTGCTGGATTCAAATTTAACTGCAAGGGCTCTATCAACAAATCTGGACTGGGCAAAAGTGAAAAAAACACGTATCTGTAATGTATTGGGGATAATAAAAGTATTTTTTTGGCACCTATCAATTCACCTGTGGAAACCCTACACAATTGCTGGATTCAAATTAAACTGCAAGGTGTCTCTATCAACAAATCTGGACGGGCAAAAGTGCAAAAAACACGAAATCTGTAATGTATTCGGATAATAAAAGGTATTTTTTGGCACCTATCAATTCAGCTGTGGTAACTACCCCAATTGCTGGATTCAAATTTAACTGCCAGGTGGCTCTGTCAACAAATCTGGACGGGGCAAAAGTGAAAAAAACACGTATCTGTAATTTATTAGGATAATAATAGGTATTTTTTTGGCCCCTATCAATTCACCTGTGGTAACTACAAAAATTTGCGGATTAAAATTTTAACTGCAAGGTGGCTCTATCAACAAATCTGGACTGGGCAAAAGTGCAAAAAACACGTATCTCTAATGTATTTGTCACGGGTGGGCCCGCGACCCCCGTCCCGGGTCGCGGGCACACCCGTGGTCGCCGCCCCGGCGGAAACCGACGCCCGCTTGAGGGGCGGGGGGCGCGCTCACCCGGCCGGCCCAGCTCCTCCTTACTTACCCGGCCGCGCTCCTGTTTGCGGTCTCAGCCTCCCGCGCGCGCGTCCCCGACATCTAAGGCCCCGCGCGCGCCGGCACTATGAGATTAAAGGGCCAGTGTACCGGTAATTACTATTGCCGGTCAATGCCCCTTTTAAGCCTGCCCCTTTCCTGGGCCATTGCCGGATCTTTAGTGCCATTTCAGCCTATAGAGAAAGCGTTACTAGCCTGTCCTGACTTAACCGTAAACCCTACCATTTGCTTCCCTTCCTCGACCACGCTCCTTGCCGCCTGTCCTGACCTACTGCCTGTCCACGACCCGAACCTGTGCCCCCTGCCCTGACCTTCTGCCTGTTCCCCGACTACGAGCCTGCCTGACTTTCTGCACCAGCTATACCCGCTGCCACCGCAAGCAAGTCACGTCGGGGGAAACGACCGGTAACCCCCCGACAAGTCCATCCCCTTTGCGGGGGGCTCTGGTGAAAACCGGGACCTATTTAAATTTCCCCTTTCCCCGGGCGGGGTTTTCACCAACGAAAGGGAAGACCGCTTTCAACCCCCGAGGGCACTTCGATACCTGGTCATCCCTTCGGGCTCGCAATCCCCCGGCCGTCCCCCAAAAATTCTCAATGACATTTTCCGGGCCCTCCTGTAACATGCGGGGTTTGGGTTATCTTGACGATTTTTGGGTTTTTTTCCCCCCCCCCACCTTAAAATCCCATCAATTCCGTGCGCCGGTCCCAGACTCTAATGGCCAACCCCCTCATGCCAAACTTGAAGTGCCATTTTTCTCGCAAGCACCTTTCTGGGTTACTCATTTTGAAAGGGGCCACAGATGGCCCCGGAAAGTTGTCTGCCGCCCTACAGGGGCCCGGGGCCCCCGGGGGTCTCCGAGCCTAAAAAAGATTCCTGGGATCGCCAACTTTTTACGGGCAATTTTAACCACTTTTTCCTGCGGGTCCCCAAGGGTTTTAAACCAGAAAAAACGCAAACCCAAAACCGGGGCCCCCAGGGGGCAGAGGAACCCTTTCCCAATTTAAAAGGTGCCTTCGCCTCTGCCCAGGCTCTCTCGGCCAAATCTGAAAAAACCATTTTTTTCCGAGGCGACGCCTCCCGGTAGGGGCCGGGCCAACTCCCCAAAAGGGCCCAAAAGGAAAAACCCTCACTTGGGGGTTCTTTCTAAAATTTTTTCCTTGCGAGAGGAACTACCATTGGCGCCCGGGGAAAATTCGGGCCCATCAAGCTGGCACGGAAGAAGGGAATCCTCCTGGAGGGGGCTCGTCACCCGTCAGCTTTTTAACCGACCTAAAATCTGGTATCTCCAGACCCCCAACGTTTAAAAACCACGCCAGGCTCTTTGGGTCCTCTTTTTCTCATTTTAATTTTCTTATTCATTTTCGCCCTCGAACGAATGTAAAGGGGCCGACGCCCTCTCCCGTTTCGGAGTGCGGGGACGAATCCACTCCCCCACATTATCCCTCCAGAAGGGCCATCTCTGCCCACCAGTAGATCTACAACGCATTCCCCCCGGGCAAGACATCCCCGTCCACCCTTTTTTGGAAGAAGATTTTGCATGGGGTCATTGCTCCCGATGGCGGGGCACCCGGGGAGACAGAGGTCCTGCCTCTCATCTCCCGATTCACTGGGGGCCGACCTACCCGGGGATTTGTGGTTCGTGGGGGCCTCGCTTCCTGTCCCCGGGAACAAGTCTCCTGTCTCAAACCGCAGGTCTGCCCCGCCTTCCCATACCCGCTGCCCCTGGACCCATGGGCCATGGTTTTTTATCAGGGAAATTCCCTCCCTCCCTGGCAAACCGGTCTGGTGGTTTTACAGCCCCGGTTTTCTAAGATGTCCCATTTTTTCCCTTTGCCGGGTCTACCCCGCCCCGCCTTGCCAGTCTATTTTTTTTCATATTTTTTTCCGGCTGCAGGGGCTCCTCAGAATAGTGTCGGCCCGTGGCGTTAAATTTGTCCCCAGATTCTGGCGCCCCCTCTGTAACCAAACTCAAAAAACGGGATTTTTCTTCACCTACAACCTTTCCAATGGGAGGTAGAGAGAGAAAACCCAGCCCAGGTTGCACCTTCCATTTTTGTCTCCACAGCCGGATGATTGGTCCAGCTTGTTGCCCGGGCCAGTTTTCGTATAAAATCATGGACTCGGGGTCTGCGTGTGCTCCTTTTTTTATTGTCTAGGGCGACATCCCCCGCCCACCCCCCCCCTTTCTTGCCCTCGGAGTCCCTGCTGTGGGAAAGGTGGCCCGGACCTGACAGTATCTGGAAGCAGCTCACCATTTGCTATCCCTGGCCTCCGCCCGCCCAAGGCTCAAGCCGACAAAAAGCGAAGACCTCCGCCAACCTTTTCCCCTGGTGACAAGGTGTGGTTGTCGGCTAAAAAAAAACATTTCAAGGTTCCCAGCTATAATGGGTCCCCGGTTCCTGGGCCATTCGAGGTGCTCAAACGCATTAACCCCTAGCATACAAGCTCCCCTTCCCCCCACTAGAGGGGCCCCAAATCCTTCCATGTCCCCTGCAAAAAACCGTTCCCCTCTTTTAATCGCTTCTCTCGGGACTTCCCTCCCCCTCCCAGGCCGATACCCGTGTCTTTCGGTAAAGGGGAAATTTTAGACATGAAAACGGGCAGAGGAAGCGTTTTTTCTCATTGATGAAGGGGGTTTGGTCCCGGGGGAGTCCTGGAGCCAGAAACAAAATTCGGATCGGGGGCTAATTCAGAATTCCTCCAGGCCCAAAAGAGGGGGGGGCCGAAGGGGGGGGGGGGGACGTCAGGGTGGGGGCCCCCGCCCCCGTCCCGGGTCGGGGCACACCCGGGGGCCGCCAAACGGACCCCCGCCGCCCGCTTTACGGGCGGGGGGGGCGCTCACCGGCTGGCCCCCGGGCCCCCTTACTTTCCGGGCCGCGCTCCGTTGCGGTCTCACCTCCCCCGGGGGCGCGCGCCCCGACATCAAGGCGTGCCGCCCCCGTTAAATTTTAAAGGGCCATGTAAACCGGAATTTGGGTATTTCCGGCATTTCCCCCCATTTAAACCGGGCCCCCTTCCTGGGGGCCCTTTTCCGGATCTTTAGTGCCATTTCAGCCCATAAGAAAGCGTTACAGCCTTGTCCTGAACCGTGACCCTACCATTTGCTTCCGTTCCTCACCCGCTCCTTCCCCCCTGTCCTGCCTACTTCCTGTCCAGACCACGAACCTGTGCCGCCTCCCTGACCTTCTGCCCGTTCCCGACTACGGCCTGCCTGACACTGCACCCCGCTATACCCCGGCCCACCGCAAGCAAGTCACGTCTGGGGTAACGACCTGGAGACTCCCGCCGCACAAATCCACCCCCTTTTTCGGGGGGCCTGGTGAAAACCGGGACCCCACTTAATTCCGTTCCCCCGGTGGGTTACACCATCGCTTTCGATGGTCCAGGGGGCCACCTCTACGTCCGGGTTTCGACAGTTTCGGATAATAAAAGGTATTTTTGGGACCTACAAACACCTTGGGACTAAAAATTTTTTATTCACATTTAAGTGCAAGGTGCCTCAATGAACAAAACTGTAGTGCACCAAAGTAAAAAAACACGTATCTGAAATTTATTCGGATATTACAAGCTATTTTTGGCACCTATCAACCTGTGCTGACTTGCTGGATTCTAATTTAAGTACAAGGTGGATATATCAATAAAGGTGGAATGGGCAAAATTGAAAATGAACACCTATCTGAAATGTATACTCATAATAAAAGTGGAGTTTTGCACCTCACAAAGAGACCTGCAGTTACTAGAAAAAAATGTGTATCCTATAAGTTCAGGCTGCCCAATATCCAGGAAATATTTCAATAGAAAACTGTTAATAATAAAGCTATTGCAATGTCTACACTAAGTCTTGGTGAACTTTATCCAGTATTCTTTATAGAGCTTGTCTGTGTTCGCCCGCGGGACCCCACCCCCCTCCCCCCGTGACTTTACAGCGGTAGATGCTCCTTTAAAATTCTCTACCTAACTATTTAAAATCTCCCAATCTCTAATCTAACTAAATTGTAAGGATCACAGCTAATAGTAGAGGTTTCTCTGTGAAGAAATATAATAATTTCGCTGAGCTGTATGGACACAAGCAGAGAGCACGTCCTTCTGCTCTGAGACGCTGAGAGACACTGAGGCTGAACAGGAAACGCTGTTCTATGTAAAACGAGGTCATTTTGATTTTACCAGCCAATCGCAACCATACACATCCCAGTCATGACATCGCACACACAGCTCACCCTGCTCTATTCTGTAATCTGATTTGCTGGCCACCAAAATTACAGGAAGCGCCGAAAAAGACGCGATATTAATAGATGATGCACAGATTTTAACCTAAATTATCGCATGATCTAAAAAATCCGATCACCATAAAAACTGTGCCGATTTCAACTTTGTCGATAATAATCGCTCAACACTAAAAATTACCAAAATGATAAAGTATAGGCTTGTCCAATGCTCTCCTATGCAAAGACCCAGCAGATAAATAAATCCTGAACATCTTTAACATCTGGATACGGTGTAAGGGAGCTTAACTGCACTCATATCTAAACTTTTATATTTTAAGTAAAGTAAATTGCTAGGTTTCTTCATCCATGTAACACATTGCAAGTGGTGTAAGGGCATGCAATCTATTTGGCATACATCTAGTGTGCATATGTTCTTCTTGTCTCTGTACTGCGATACTGACAAGCATTGCCAAGACACGCCAAGTAGCTCCATCCTATTGATGAAGTAATTAAGCACCAGGCATCTAGTGTGCTAGCTGATGATAACTGTGGTATAGTGATAGATAAATGAAATACCACAATGCTTTGTAATGATGGCCTTGAAAGTGAAGCACCCACAAGAATGCAGCTGGCAGCCCTCTGGTTTTTTTACTCTAAGCTTGTGTTCTTTTTCAAATTTGAAAACACCGTATATAAGGTTTATGTTCTCAGCAAGAATAGGCTCTTCAGACATTTTTTTTTTACAAATAACAATTAAATAAGAATTTTAATATGTCAAGTACAATTTTTATAGTATTTTTGTGGATGTATTTTTATTATTGCACATTTGTCTTATTTTCCTTAAAGATATTAATATTTGCTGCTTCTTAATCTATATTTTATAAAACAGAACAGGTTAAACTGTCTTCATAAAAAGACATTTTACAGCTTTACTTTGACAATAACAGCTGACAGCTAATGTAAAATCTACCATGTTTAAAATATATTTTCATTAATCTTTTACTATTTTTATACAATTAGCATTAAAGTTTGTTTCCTGAAAACAGTCAAGAAGCTGCTGTTGATATTTTGGTTGTTTATTTAATAATTTGAGTGCAAAATGTTGCCTTATTATGGATAGGCCATGGGTCTAGATGGCTACCTTACACTTAAACATTTAATAGGTATTCCCATCAGAGAAGACTGGGAGTCATTGGACCTTAGTTCTGTAGATAGATATGGGTTTCAGAGGTGGACCTGCATCTATCTAACATTTATGGCCTATCATGTGGGATATATGGTAGGAATATCTCTTCAATATATTTCATTTATTCATGAGTTATTCAGACTGTTTAGATATTCATACTGTATGCTGCGTTAAGTTGTATATGCGGTAAGAAATAATTAAAATAAAATAGTCCCTTAGAATCTTTCAACAGTATATAACATAGATGTAGGAACAGCAGCTTTATTTTGCTGTATTAGTAAGGCGTTTGCTCGAGGGACTTCCAGATTGTTACAGTTTCCTAGACACATATACATCCTGCTCTGCCTCTGACTAAAAATCTAACTTTTGTCTGACTGCCCTGAGCCCTTCTAGAAATGGAGGTACACTTTGCAGCTTCCCATAAATAATAATAATACTGTCTACAAATTCAGGCATTACTTGACCTAAAAATATATAAAAAATTTTATAGTATCTTTTCAGAATTGGATGATCTTTCAATAAATATTAAATATATGAATAAACAGATGTATGAATAAATAAACAAATACATCACTTTTAGGTGTACTACCCCATATTTGTGGAAGATGGCCAGACCATTGTACACATTAAAGGGGTTGTCTCACCATGCTATTTTATAGGGCCAAAAGCAGCTTTAGATTCATGCTTCCTGTCTCTGTATAGTTAGGCTGTGGGTGGTTCTATAGCAGTGATTAGCAACTCAGCTCCTTGTTTCCAGCTCTTTAAATTGACATTAAGTGCAGGAGATGTAATCTATAGCGCAGAAAGCTTCAGAGCTCAAAGTAAATGCTCAAAAGTAATTAATCTCCTTTGTTTGTTAAAGACAACACACTGTTCTCAAGCTGCCGGAAGTCCTGTGTGCCGATTTATGGTGACATCACTCCCTTCTATAAGATAAGAAAAGTGAACAGAGAAAGAAGAGAAGAGCAGTACGGTAACCAGAGAAAACTGTGTGCACTCTAAGCAGATAAAATCTCTCTTACCTCGTGACCAGAGAAAAATCAAAAGAGACACGTATTTGTAAAAAGTTTTGATTTAACATAACCTACATATTGAAAGCTAATCTTTGAAGTGAGATAACTTCCTTAAAGGGGTTGTCTCGCTACAAAGAATAGCTTTCAAATTGTAGGGAACACAAAATAAAGACATTTTCCAAATATATTGCATTTTCCCTCTGTTTTCCCCAAAAGGATAAAAGTGAATTTATTACCTCCTGGCTTTTTTTTTCAGTTCCCTCAGTAACGACTTAAACAAATCCCGGGCTTTTTGTTCAATGAGATAAAGGATGATCACAAAGGTCTCAGGTCAGTCAGTGCCCTGTGGCCAGACGTAAAAAACTTGATTTTTTCCAAGAAACAGCTCTGAAATTTAGGGCTTCTGTTTTGGGGATCAGAAAGAAGTCCTGCTAGTAGTTTGAGAACAAATTGATAAAAATTGCAACTGAAGAAAAGCACTGAGCACGGAGCTTATGAAAATTTAGTCTGAACCAGGGTGACAGAGAATTTCTTTATGCATTCTTTAAAAACACGTGGGGGACAACCCTTTAACCCTTTTCCCCTTTTGGCCAAGCTTTTTCCCAAAGATTTGTTTTGGGCAACCCAGGGTTCACCCCTTTTTGTTTGTTTAATTAAAAAGATTTGTCAATGTAACGTTTAGTTTTTTTTGTACTTACACCCTTTGCAATGTAAAGTGCTGTTAAATAAGAATTAAGAATATTATTGTTATTATTATTAAAATTATTATTATTATTATTAAAATTTTTTTATATAAAAAAATCTTATCCCTAAGCACCTTTTTTGACCTTGATGATTTAATTTTATTGCAATGCATCTTTATAATAAAATATTGCACAACAATTGCATTTTACAACTGTATTTTATAAAATTATATCATGCAATTATACAATTATATTTTACACATATTATTAATTGTAACTGACAATAAATGTGCACACAAATAATATTCTTAGCTTGCGTCTATTGTCCCACCCCAGCTTCTAATGTATCTTGCCTAATCCTAAAACTTTGGCACTGTTTTAGCTTCCAATTCATTCAGTACTGTTGCTGCTCTTCCTTCATGTGGAGGTCATGGCTAGAAACAACTGGGATCTCTTCTTGGACGTTCTCTTGCCTTTTTAGGTTATGAGGGTCTCTGTGTGTTTTGGAAAAAAGTTGACAGTCCCCTCCACCCCCAAATTTGACCCATAATTTTTAGCTTTGCTTTCGATATCGTTAATTACAATATTTTAAACCACGGAAACAGCAGCTATCAAGTATCTCTCCTTGATCCAGAAGCCTGGAGCTGCAGTTAGGAACAGGCAGAGCTGCCTGCCTAAGCCTGTAGGGATGAGACAAGAATAATCATTTGTGGGTATGTGAGCTGGTGTGACAGGAAGGCAGAAAGAGAACACTTTAGAGACTGCAGTGCTAGAAACTGCACATTGTGTCAGGATTCCACTCACTTTATTCAAAAGAGGTGGGGAATGAAGGAAATGGTAATGAAGAAAGATTGTTTGTCTAACTGCACTGCTTGAGCAAATACCCAGATTCAATTACACACAAACAGCAACTGCAAGAATGCTAATGTCACCACAGCCTCTCTTCTTCACACTTTATCTCTGCCATGCCATTTATATTGTACTTTGTCAAAGAATGGGTCCTTGAACAGTTAACAGAGCACATTATTTTATTAGCAGTGTTATGGTAGTGATTACTAATGAACAACCTAAATGCAAAGTCAATGATTACCTGATAGCAAAACATATATATTGTGGGGCACAGCCTTTATGGCTGAGCATAAACATTTTTTCTGCAAAATTCCCAGGAAGAAAAAAACTTTATATGTAAATCCATTTCACAAATTTACTGAGCCTTACTGTCTTCTAAGTATTAATATAGGTCAGGATTACCTTTGTACTTATTTAATTACAATTAATGAAATATTGTGGGAAAATCACATACTGTACACTGCATCATGTCTAGTGCAGGGCCTAAAAAGGGAGGTTAGACGTGAGTGTGCGAATATCATGAATCACCCTCTCAAGTCCTACGCTTGTATGTTATATTATAGTATACTATAGTATATTAGTTATACTTGGTGTGTTCCTATATGGGACATCTTCACCCAAAATGAAAAAAAAATTGGTTTGAAATAAATAGTCACCTTTAAATACCAATTTTTCAGTACATATCTATAGGTAGAAGGTATATATTATAATATATATATATATATATATATATAATATATATATATATATATATATATATTGAAATACCTGTGTCCAGTGGACAGTCTCAGGGGTCACTTAGCTCAGGGATCGCCGCTTTTTTGTAAGCGGGCTGGCACTCTAACATAGGTGACTCTGACACCAGGCTATTCTTTCTGGCCTCAGTCTTTTTTATTCAGGCATAGGTTAACATCTACCAACATCACATAAACAAAACCATAAACATTAGTCCTTGGTCATCTAGCCACTAAGCACACATTGAAGACCCTCCCTATTAGTGGTTTTTATCTATCGCCCTGACCCACAAAACACTTTCTCACACTTCACCCAGTCTCCTACTGGGATCTAGCTTCTCTCAAGCCTCTGGGGGCCAGAGCCTCTCTCCAGTTCCTCTGCTGCTCCACTGCAAGGTAGCAGACCACGCCCCCAGATCAACTGGAGCACTAAGCTTTTATTAGACATCCAGCGGCGTACCAAAAGCCTGTCCTGGAACGCGGAAACGACCACCCACCCAAGCCAGCCAATAACAGATAGGTATCAACCATACTAGGCACACATATCAGCAACTTACGGCTTCCCCGACCTGGCCCAGGTCCCCGATGACGCACCTGCAGCAGGATACCTGCTGTACTCCACCAAATGGCAGATACATGTGACTGCCACTAAATAAAAGCATCATCAGTTCTTCTAGGTCTTTTTACACATAGGGCCACATGTATGAAAACGGTCTAGGTCTAAAACTCACTTTGTTGCCCATAGCAAAAACAATCAGAGCGCCTCTTTCATTTTATTAGTGCTCTGGAAAAATGAGAGGGGCGCTCTGATTGGTTGCTATGGGCAACAAAGTGAGGTTTAGACCTAGACAGTTTTCATACATGTGGCATATAGTTTTTACGGCACGAAAACTAAGCACGGTTCTGTCAATATGAATATATATATATATATATATATATATATATATATATATATATATATTATATATATATATATATATATATTATATATACACACACACGTACAAAATTGTTGATACCCTTTAAAGAAAGAAAAACCCACAATATGAAATACAACTGATAAAAGTAATAATGCATTTAAATGTACTGAAAATCTACTTTTCAATTGGGGTTCAACCAAAATGTAAAACATAAAAACTAATGAAACTGGGCTGCATAAAAAAGATGGTAATCCTATAATGATTTAAAATGATTTGACGGTAGGAACATTTTAACCCCCCTTCGAACCAGGACATAGGGGTTTTTGGGGTCCCGGTTTAGGGTTTTATGTTAATTCGAAATCCTGTTTAAAAAAAAGGGCCCGGTGTAAAGTTTTAAAATTATGAGCTCCGTTCCCTGAGGTTCAATCCCTTAGACAGTGCACTGTGCCCCATTTCCATTCCCATCGCATTTTAAATGGGACCCCTTTTTTTTCCCAATTATTGAGGGATACATTTTTTTTTTTTAAATTTTTTCGTAGGGGATAAATTATGTTATACTTTAACAGATCAAACTTTTACAGACTTTTACTTTGTGTAGATTTTTTGTAAAAATAGCAAAAGTATGTTTTAAACTTTTAATATTTTTTACTTTTAAAACTTTTTTGTACCTGTAGTCTCCTAGGGTACTTGACCTATGCAATGAAGAAGGGTTGACCAAGATTGAGGTTTTATTTCTTCTTGCCTAAGGCAATGAGGCTTTCAGTTGCCATGCTAACCACTGGGCACCCTGTGACCTCCTATGGAGTGGACTCAGCAAGTGAGCCTGCTCCATACCATCAGTTTATTTAATTTCTGTAAGTTGTTAAAGGGTAAAAAAAAGTAGTCACAATGCTGTTTGGTATCATGGTTTGTATCACATTGAACATGGACCAAAGGAAAGTAAGAAAGGGGGTTGTTCATGAGATTGGAAAGAAAAATGTAGACAAACTGTTAAAGGGAAAAAAATGTTTTGAAGAAACCCTCTTAGACAGTTGATGCACTGTTTTACACTTGTACATATTATTTTTAAGCTTTAGGACTATGGGACTGTAGCCAACCTATGGGACTTTGGCACAGGAGGAAAATTGAAGAGACAGATAATACAAATGGTAACCAAAAACCCCAGGGGCTGCTTTACTGCATCTGAGACAGGGTGTCTTAAATCTGTGCAGGCTACAATGAAATCTCAAGACCATCAAGGCATTCTGGATTGAATTGGCTGTCTAGTGTCAGAAAGCTTGGTCTCGGTCACAGGTCACAGGTCCTCCAACAGGATAATGATCCCAAACACAGCTAAAAACATCCAAGAATGGCTAAGAGCAAAGTATTGAACTATTTTGAATTGGCTTGTATGAGTCCTAATCTTAATGCTAATGAACATCTGTGGAAGGAGCTAAATCCTGCGGCCCGTAAAAGGCACCTTGATACCTGAGTCAGCTGGAGCAGTTTTCTCATGAGGAGTCGGCCAAAATAAATATGGACAGGTGCAGAAGTCTCATTAGTAACAGAAATTGTAGGCCTTAAAAGGTTGTGCGACAAACTATTAAGTTAAGGGTATCAACATATTTGTCAAAACAGTTTCATTAGCTTTTATTTTTTATTTTTTTGTTAAACCATTATTTAAAAGCAATATCTGGTTATCATTAAATCTAAATGTGTTATTACTTCTGTCAGCAAGTTATTTCAGTGACTAATATGGGTTCTTCCTTCTTTAACGGAAGGGTGCCAACAATTTTGTCCATATAAATATATCTAAAAAAGGTCAACATAAAAAGCTTGATTAATGCTGTAACAGTCAAAGGCAGAACACCTCAATTTATATTTGGCATTAGGACAGTTTTATTACAGCAAATAATATGATATTGTTCAAAGGTTCAAGAGTAAGTTAAAAACTTCTGATTATAACAAATGGATTTTTTCCAGAAAAGACATCAAAGACAACTGATCTGCAGCACAGAAAGCAGTGTATGGTTTAAAATTGGATGCAAACTATTTCTAGAGTTTTTTCAGCTTTCAGAGATTACATTCAGTGTTTGGACAGTATAATTTTACACTTCAGGACAGAGCACATTGCTATCATAATGACAATTAACAAATAAACCTACAATTATAAACCTCAGAAGTGTAGGTCTGTCCTACATAGAAATCCATGACATGAAATCCAAGGTGGCAGCAAGTACAGTTTTATAAATCATCAAAAGGCACTGGTAAACTGAGAGTGAACAGTTTGTCCGATTGGCTCCTCAAAGCTCAAAATCTTCACAGAATACTTAGCTGTCCCCTCCTAATGGAATATAATTTTATACATAGTTAATTATAGAAAAATTAAGCAACAGATAGAGTGCTCAAAAGATGAATAGATAGATACCAACAGAAAGGCAGAGAGATAGATAGATCAACAGATAGATAGATCAACAGATAGATAGATACATAGAGACAGATAGATAGATAGATAGATAGATAGATAGATAGATGATAGATAGATAGATAGGAGCACAGATAGATGTAGTATAGATAGATTAGATAGATAGATAGTAGATAGATCAGTAATAGATAGAAAAGGTATCAGACAGGGAGAAGGACTGTTACAGGTAAGATAGATATTTTTAGATAGATTGAGTAGTGATAGAATTAGTACGTAGATAGAGACAGATAGATGATAGATAGATAGATAGATAGACCAACAGAAAGATAGATAAAACACAGAAAGAAAGAAAGATAGAAAAACACAGAAAAAATGTAGTACTTATTTCTCCATGTCCCAGACAGAAACATTTCAGCTCCCATTTAGGAGCCCAAGGCTCCTGAATAGTAGCTGAAATGTTGCTTTCTGTGACATTGGTAAATGAACTACTTTTTTTCAAGTTTTTTCAACTTTGAGTACTGTGATAGACAGATAAATAGAGAAAGAGGGATAGAGAGACAGATATCTTTTTAATAAGATGGATAGTAGTCACACTAAGTTATGCACGGTGTATTTCTTTGCATAATAATTGTTAAACGATATGTAAATGAATGGATAGATAGATACATAGATATTGACAATTATTAGAATAATAAACAGAAGTCAGCTTACCTTTCTGTATTCTTCTAATGTTGCAATCAACGCAGAGTCCAACAACACACTATTCCAGAAGTCAAGTTTATAAAGATTGCTTGTGGACATCCATTGCTGGATTATACTTATAGATAGATAAATAGACCAACAGACAGATAGATAGATACTGTAGATAGATAGATAGATAGATAGATAGATAGATAGATAGATAGATAGATAGATAGATAGATAGATAGATAGATAGAAGGATAGAGAAGGACAGAGAGACTGATATATCTATAATACATTTAGTAAGATGGGACATATTCATACTGGATTATCCACGGTGTATTTCTTTGCATAGTAATTGTTATTTGTAGTAGGAGGAGACTCTAAGTGTAAAAGTTAAAATGGTCTGTTCCTGGGCAACAGGATTAAAAAAAATGTACTTGATGAATGGGACAGACAAGAGGTTGCAGCTGGTTGTAGCAATTGTACTGATGGTCATCCTTCTTTTCAGATAATAGAACCATGGATTTCATATTAGACATACTCTGTGAATAAAGGGCAAAAACGACGGGTTTCCCAATTCAATACAACAACAAGAGGAAGAACACATGCTCCAAATAAAGACAGGGTAACCTTTCTCTAATTGGAATTGCTTTTAGACAACAAGCTGTTTACACCATGCACTCACCAAAAGGTCAAAATAACCAATTATCTATTAACTCTTTTTTTGTAAATATTTTGATAATTTTTGTCTTTAAATGGCCATATGTAAACGACAAGCAGGCAAAATAATTAAATTACAATAAACACATTTACATTATGAGTAACCTAATAATTTCTGCATGTTGTTTGATGTTTGAATGTGCAAGCATATAGAAATAAGAATTTTATTTTTCCTGAAATTGCAATATTTCCACATCAGCTCAATGTGTGACTTTTACTTTATTTTGCTAATCCAATTTTTTTACAAGCACAATCCACTAAAAGTAAAGCAAGGGTACCAGTCCATGTCTGTTTATCTCTCATATATAGCCAACTGCATGCATCACACAGATATTATTTCTTAGTATTGCTCTCTTCGTTAATCCCATAAACTATATAGACCAAGTAAAGATTAGGGAATGATTCAGTCAGAGCTGTCTGCGTGGAACCTGTATTGTGACACTATGGAGCCGTATGCTGCTGCTGGTAGAAAATGCCTAAGCCCATCTGATGCAACATGTGTTTGTTTTTCTTTTGCATTCTGTTTTGTATGAAATTAAAACACTTTGGGCAGCATGTATGAAATTTGGCGTTTAAACGCCAAATTTCATGTGCAAAATAATAGCATATAATGAGCCTGACATGAACCTGCTTAACAGCGGGTCATTAATCAAGCGTATTCTAGAGCTGGTACAACATTTCTGGCTCAGGTATAACACTTTAAAAGTGGTTTACCTGTTCCAACTTTAATGCACCTAGAAATGTTGTATTGAAGCTGTAAATCTATAGCGTCATACGGTTCTAGTGCACCCCGCCTTCTGCACACCCCCCAAAATCAGGCGCATTACAAAGTGCCGCGGGCACTCTGTAATGCGCCTGATATTGGCGTGCGGGCAAATTAAAAATGTAGCCCCGTTCATACATGCCGCCCTTTATGCTTGTGTATAAAATTAGAGTACTGTGGTACAGAATATATTAACAGATTTGTATGGGTGCTGTTTAACAGATCTGTACAGCATGAAACTGTAATGTAACTTTTATATACTTGTGGGCAAAAGGCATGAGGGACAAGTAAGGCCTGTAGAAAGAGACATTAACATTAACCCCTTACCGCCGCAGCCAGTTTTGACCTTCCTGACAGAGCCCCATTTTTTAAATCTGTGTGTCACTTTATGTGAGAATAACTTTTTGACAATATTACCTATCCATGTGATGCAGAGATTGTTTTCTAATTACACATTGTGCTTTAAGTTAATAAGAAATTTCGGTTATTAAACAATTATTCGTGAAAAATATCAAAATATCGTGAAAAATTTGAAAATGTTGTCATTTTCAAACTTCAAAACTTTCTGCATATAAGACAGAAAGTTATTCCACTCAAAATAGTTAATAACTAGCATCTACCATATGGCATCATTTTTTAAATGTCTTTTAATATTTGTACAACCTTGGGGTCTTAGAAATTTAGCAGTCATTTTTTAAATTTTTAAGAAAATTTGCAATATAAATTTTTTAGAGACCGATCCAGTTCTGATGTGGCTTTGAGGGGCCTGTATGTTAGATACCCCCATAAATGACTTTATCTAAGAAACTACACCCCTTAAAGTATTTACAACAGTGTTTAGGAAGTTTGTTAACCCTATAGGTATTTCACAGAAATTAAAACAAAGTGGAGGTGAAATTTCCCTTTTTTTGCAGATTTTCAGTTTTTTTCCATTATTCTCAAGAACACTGTAGATATGACCAGGGAAATGCAACTTAATATTTATTCTCCAGATTCTGACGTTTTTAAAGATATCCCATATGTGGTCATAGTGCCCTATTTGGCTCAACTACAAGCCTCAGAGTAGGAAGAGCACCTATTGGACTCTGGGGTCTCATTTTCATTACGATTTTATTTAGGCTCCATTTCCTAATGTGCTAAAACTTAATAAACTCCCCTAAAAAGACCCCATATTGGAAACTACATCCCTTAAAGGGAATGTGTCATCAAAAATGAATTATTGTTTAACTCACGTTTTTATGTTAAACACATTTTTTAAGAATTTTTGGTTATATTTTTTTTAAATTTTTCATATCATTTTCAATATTTTTTAATAATTCTTAAGTCCTGCAGTTTTCACTTTGGCCACTAGGCCTTGTTTGCACAGCTTTAACAGCAGTCAGAGAGATACTTTACAGCAGCTTCATGCACATAGGAGTCTTAATACTGTTTCTGTCCCATAGACTTCAATAGGACAATTTTCTAGTCATGCTGTGTGACCTAGGAAGAATTCACTCTGCAGGGAGGAGGGGGCTGAGAGCTGTGACTATTTCCTCTTGTGACTGGTGGATTCTGTGTTATCTATTCACACTGGTGTCTCCATTCAGTTTGACCCTGCTTGTGTTAATAATGAACACACTGCTGAAAATCTTTATCTATAGGGCAGGAAGTGTCAGACTGTTATTAGGCTTAGTGGCCAAAGTGAAAACTGCAGGACTTAAGAATTATTAAAAAATATTTAAAGTGAAATGGAAAATTAAAAATAAATATAACCAAAAATTCTTAATAATATGTGTTTAAAATAAAAACTTGAGTTAAACAATAAGTCATTTTTGATGACACATTCCCTTTAAGGAATATAGTGAGTACATTGACAGGTGTGAACCGAGAATCTCAAAGTTTTTTCATGTATGATAGCATAAATGCTTCTTCAGGGATTTCCATGTAATGTATTGCCCATTGACAGGTGTTTCACACATGTTTTTAGCGTTAGACTGTGAAAATGAAAAAAAAAAACTTTGTTCCTACATTCTGCAATTTTAGCTGAAAATTTTTAATTTTTACAAGGAATCCTGGAAAAAAAGCACCCAAAATTTTATTTTGCAATGTTCGGTAGTACCCTTTATATGGGCACATGGCAGGGCGTACAAGGGAGTGAGTGCTATTTGGCTTTTGGAATGCAAATATTTTGGTGGGTGCCATGTCCCAATTGCAAAGCCCGCAAAGTAGCAGAACAGGTGAAACCTTCCAGAAGTTACCCCATTTTGGATTTAACAGTCCCTCGTGGCATTCATCTAGGGGTGTATTGTGCATTTTGGATGCACAGGTGTTCCATAGTTTTTTTTTTAGCATTGGTCCATGAAAATGGGGGGGGAACGCAAATCCGCCATTGTTTTTTGGGTTTCTAGTCTACAGCATTTGCCACGCAATGTAAATGACAGGATAACTTTATTATGCAGGATGGTACAATTGCAATAATATATATTTTATATAGGTTTTTATGTTTTATTACTTATACACAATAGAAATGCGTTTATAAGAAAATTGCATTTTTTTGTCGTCACAGTCTGACAGCCATAATTTTTTTTATTTTTCTGTATATGGAGCTGATTATGGGCTTGTTTATTGCAGGATGAGTTTTTATTGGTACCAGTATGGGGTGCATATGATGCTTTTATCACTTTTTATTAAGGTTTTTGTGGGGCATTTTGAACAAGATACAGGAATCCTAGTAGTGTTTTTTATTTTTATTTTTAACATTGGTCACCGTGCGGTACAAATGAAATGCTATCTTTACGCAGAAGGTCAATATGATTACAACGATACCCAATTTGTATTTTTTTATGTTTTACTGCTTTTACACAATAAAAACACTTGTATTCAAAAAGGAAAACACATTTTTGTATCGACATAGTCTGAGAGCCATAACTTTTTTATTTTTCTGTGTAAGGAGATGTGCATGGGCTTGTTTTTTGTAGGATGATTAAAGTTTTTTTTTGGGGAAATATTTTTTGGGGGAAAAAGGCTTTTTGATCTTTTTTTAAATCGTTTTTTGGAAGGGGGGAAAAAAATCCCCTAAATCCAGAAAATTTTTTTTAAAAAAAAAAGGAAATTGTTTTAAAAAACCCTTTTGGGTCAAAAATTTTTGGGGGAATTTCCCAAATTTGAAAAGGGGGGAAAAGGGCGGTTTTAATGGTTTTTTTTTTTTTTTTTCCCAGGGTTTTTTTTTTTAAAACGTGTTTTATTTTTTTAAATTTTTCCCCTTTTTTCCCCCCTTTTCCCCCCAATAGGGGATTTGTATCAGTAAACTTTAGAAAAATATCCAAAGAGTTTTTAAAGTAAAAAGCATTGCTCCCCTTAAACGGCTTTTTTGGAAAAAACTGTCCCCCACTATTGCCAAGAAAGGGAATGCATTTCGGGCATGGTGATGCAAAAAACACCCGGGAAGGGGGTTTTATTGCAACACTCCCAAAGGCCGTTGGTATTTGGCCAAATACAGCCCCTTGTGCCCCCGGGATTAAAATCCCCGGAGGAGCTCATTCCTCCTGGTGTCCCTTTAAATGGGGCCCCGTTTCGGGGATAAAACTCGATAACTAAGCTTTAAATTTTTCCAACCCCCGCGGGCGGGAGCCATTTACCACGGGGGGAAATGCGGAAATGGGGGCCGCGGTAATTGCTCGTTTGTAAACCTCCCAAAACCCTGAAGGATGTTAAAGGAAAATTTCCAAAATTTGCAGGAAAGGGGGCTTTTCCCCGCTAGGACGTAGGGGCTATGTCCAAAAACGGAAAGGGGGTTTAAACCCCTGCCCCTTTAACTTAACTCTATGCCCGGATGAAAAAAACAGGGGGTTAAAAGGTTTCTTTATGAGTGCTTCCATAAGAAAAGGAATTTTCCCATTTGGTTTTCAAAAAGAGTTCTGCTCTTTACAGGCCCCTTCAGACTTACCTTTCGGGTTCGGGCTGTTTTTTGGTTTACAGAAGAAAAAAGACAGGGTAGAGGGTTTTTAAAACCCGCAGGGGCACAAAGGTTAAAAATCCCTCTAAAGGACCAAAAGAGTTGCCCCAATTTTCCAGTTCCGGGCAAAAAAAAAAAAAAGAAAAAAAATCTAGAAATTTCCACCCTCTCGTCTATTTTTTAAATATCCATATATTCTATATTTTAAATTTAATTTTTCTATCTATCTATCTTACTATCTATCTTTTAAATCTATCTATCTATCTATCTATCCTCTTTAAAAAATAAAGGGAAACAGAAAAATTTCCCACATCCTAGATCCAATTATTAAAATTTTATTCCAGTTGAAATTTTCTTTTTTTCTTTTAACATAGGGAATACGTTAAAAAACAATAAAACAAAAAATTGCCAATGAAAAAAAAATTTTAAAAAATTCCTTTTGGGGGTTTTTGGTTTTGAGGAAATGATAATTAAAAATCGAAAATCAAATTTCAGGCTAAATCCCCCAACTTCAGGGAAATTTTGACCCCAAGAAAAGGGAAAAATAAAGCCCCGAAAGTTTTGTTTTGGCCCCCAAATTTCCTGTTATGCCTTTTTTACAATACCGGGGCATGCCCCTGATGAGGCCCACCGATGTTCTAAAGAGATATCCCCCTCCCAAAACCTGGAAAAAAAGCTTTATTAAACCCCCTGGAATCGGGTGGTTAAAAAACATGCATTGGGGAAAAAAAAGAGACGGGGTTGCCCCCAGTTTGTAAAAAAACGGGATTCAGGTTTGGGGTTTTGGGGCGGGCCAGCCTTAGAACAATGCCCCCCCTAAATGCGGGAACTGCTGACAAAACTTCGGGCCACATGAACCTATTTTTGTCATGCAGCAGAAGAAACCGGGGCCCAAAACTCCCACTTACAAATGGCCCCACAGGGGGCCCCTCAGGTTTCCCCATTCCTGGTACCTAAGGGCATCTTTGTACATCTTGCTTAGCACATGGAGAGGGTGGGGGCCCTCCAAAAAATCCCCCCCCCCATTCCCTGGCCATGCTAAACCAAAAAATGTTGCAGGCAGCAGAGTATTCTCAAAAACTTTGTCACATTGTCAGTGTGAAACCTGCTCTCACCCTTGAAGTGTCCCGGGCGTCAATGTAAAAATCTGCCAATCTTGGTTTTTCTCTGGAAAAATCCCAAATTTCCCCCCTCCCCATGGGATGGGCTGAAAGGGCAAAACACCAACTTGTAGACGGGGGGGGCTTAATAAACCCTCATGGAGTCTTTTTTTGAATGTAAAGGGAAGATATTTTCCCAAGGGAAATAAGAAAATTTTTATGGAAAAGGCTACTATTTTAATATTTATGGACTGTATAAAACGGATAGGGCCCAAAAAGGTTGGGGGGATAACAAATGTGGGTGCCCAATTTTTAAAAAAAGGGGTTTAAAAAAGGGATCCGGGAAACTATAGGGCGGTAATTTTAAAGAAAAACCTGTCACATAGTTTAAAGCCCCCCCTTGCTGGGGACAGAAAAAAGCTATTGTAAACCCTTTTTTTTTTCCCAGCGTTTGGGGCCCCTTATTTTTTGTGCGTTTCTGATTTTTTTTAAGGAGTATTTAATCCCTAAATCTGCAGTTTTCAGCTAGAAAAAAACTTAAAAGTATTTTTTTTCCAAACCCCCCCCCAAAATTTCATGTTTCCCGCCCACCTCAACTAGAAAAAATTGAAAAAATGCCAGATGGGGGGGTGTTTACCCTTTTGGTGGGCGGAGCTAACACCTGCTCAAAAAATAAGATTTGGGGGTAAATTTGCTCTAAAACTCCCGGGCCATCTTACAAAAAAGGGGACAAAAGTGCTGTTAACAGCAGGTCTGACACTGGCTTGTGCGTCCTCAACAAGCGGGGCAAAAACCTAGGGAAAACTTTTTCCCCTTTTTAACCTCTGTTTTTTAGGTAAAATTGTTTAAAGGTTTTCTAAAGATGCTATCCGGGAGAAATCTCATTGAAAAAAAAAGTTTAAACCCCCTTTCCCAAAGCATGGGTTTATTTAGGTTGGGTCCTGTCAGAAAAATTTCTAAATCAGCTTCTATGAAAAGGGTTTAAATTCTAACGGGGGCAGGGATCAGTTCAAGACGATATGGGGATTCTTTAATATCAAAAAATTTTTCTAAAGCATTTGAACTTGCCCCCTAAAAGGGTTTGGTTTGGGAAAAAATGAAAATGTTTTGGAACGGAGAAAACGGGCAGTGGGTAAGGAAAACGGCTCAGTGTAGAAAAAAAAGGGGTGGTGA
The DNA here is from genome assembly GCA_025379985.1 of Phyllomedusa bahiana. NCBI lineage: Eukaryota > Metazoa > Chordata > Amphibia > Anura > Hylidae > Phyllomedusa > Phyllomedusa bahiana. Next base: position 129 of record JAODAL010053891.1, on the reverse strand, counting down.
TTAACGTAAAATACTCAAACGGGAACCCTTTTATTAGTGGGGAAACCAAAGGGTTTCAGTGTTGGGCCCTTTTTTTTTTAAATATTTTTTATGAATTTTTCTTCCCAAAGGTTTTGGCACAGAGAATTC
>JAODAL010053890.1:0-24973 GCA_025379985.1 Phyllomedusa bahiana | reverse complement strand
CGCGCGCGAGGGCCCTTGGGTTTAAAATTTTAAAAGGGGCCAGTGTCCCTTTTTGGTTTTATTCCCGGGGCGCGGGTTTCCCTATAAAGGGTACCCCCGCCCCCGGAAACCTGTTCCCGGGTTTGGGTTGGGGGGTGTTTTGGGTGAGAGTTTGGAGTGCCCTTTGTGTCCATTTTGCTTATCCGTGTACCAGTCCTTTCCCCGCTACTTTCCTGCCCTTTGGGCCTGTTTTCCGCCTCCCCCGCCCGCTGTCCGCTCTGACCACAACCTCGGCCCGGCCGTGCCCGGGCCCTTCCCTGCCCCCGACTACCCCTTTGGTTTACGATCCTTTTACCCACGCATTTCCCCCGGGGGCCGCCACCGCAAGAAAGGGTCACGCCCCAGGGGTAACAACCTGGTAGCCTCACCCGCAGCAAGGTCCATCCCCCCTTTGGGCGGGCTCGGGTTTAAAACCGGGGGGCTACTAGACTCCGCCCCTGGCGGGGGGTTTAAAACTACCCCCCGTTTTGCGGGGGCCCACGATCCACCAAACCGTCACACCTCCCCCTCTCCTGCAAAATGGACCCCCAGAGAGATGAAAACACCCAAGGAAAGACCCAAGATGGTCCCAGAGAGGTGAACAAAGGGCAGAGGGGGCAGGGATTGTCCCAAAAAGGATAAAACAAAGGGCAGGAGAGCAGGGATGGATCCCAGAGAGATGAACTATGGCAGGAGAGCAGGGATGGATCCCAGAGAGATGAACTATGGCAGGAGAGCAGGGATGGATCCCAGAGAGATGAATCACAGCAAGAGAGCAGGGATGGAACCACCCCTCTGAACCCCACTGGGCACAAGGACTAATATAAGTTGATGCCTTTTGGGGTACTTTTGGAAAATTTGCCAGTGATTTCTATACATCTCCTGGTCATTGGCAGTTTCTAAAAACAAGATACAATTCAAAAGCGGTTTTTTTTTAAACATTTATTACTTTATTTCCCTTTGTTTAGTCCCTTTAAGTCCAACTAATGTTTGTCCCATCCGTAAATGGTCCTCAAAATTTTGGTTCACCCAACCTTTCGCTCTCGGGGCGTTGAACACGGGTCATTCCATGTGTGGCCGGCGACTCGCTCCTCAATCATACATAAAGTGATTTTTTCCAAAAATTTCAGTTTTACCCTAAAACCCAGAGGAGGAACTACCGAGATAGCAGACATAGCAGCTGCTACAGGGCCCCCCGGGGGGAAAAACCTTTTAGGGGGCCCCGGGGGTCACCCGGCTTCCATGCCCTTGCCCCCTCCCCCCCCAGTAGTGCCACCCCTTTGGGCCCACCCCAGAAAATGAATGTCCCCAAACAGCCCCAAACAGCGGCGGGGCCCCCCCGTCAACCCCTGCCCCACGACGCCCGTTTCCCCTGTTTTCCCGAGCGCTCAGAGGCAAGAGTCATACTGCCCGGTATTAACAGAGTGGAGGGAGGTAAGTTATATCTTTTTTTTTAACAACTATGGTGCCAAAACCCCCTGCCTCCCTAAAAAAACCCATTTTAACCCCCCTAACCCCCTTCCTTTGCCTAAAAGGGCCCCATAAACCCCCCCCTAAAAATGGACCCTATAACCCCCCCTAAACCCTGCCCGCCTGCCTATATGGTCCCTATAACCTCTTAAACCCGGCCTGCCTACCTATATGACCCCTATAACCACCTAAACCCTGCCTGCCTACCTATATGGTCCCTATAACTTCCCTAAACCCTACCTACCTATATGGGCCCCTATACCCTCTAAACCCTGCCTACCTACCTATATGGGCCCCTATACCCCCTAAACCCTGCCTACCTAACTATATGGGCCCCTATACCCCCCAAACCCTGTCTACCTAACTATATGGGCCCCTATACCCCCAAATCACATTGGCTAACCCCCAAAGCCTACCTAACTATATGGGCCCCTATACCCCCCAAACCCTGTCTACCTAACTATATGGGCCCCTATACCCCCCTAAACCCTGTCTACCTACCTATATGGGCCCTATACCCCCCTAAACCCTGTCTACCTACCTATATGACCCCTAAAACCACCTAAACCCTGCCTGCCTACCTATATGGGCCCCTATACCCCCTAAACCCTGCCTACCTAAATAGATTGTCCCCATATAACCACCTAAACCCTGTCTACCTACCTATATGGGCCCCTATACCCCCTAAACCCTGCCTACCTAACTATATGGGCCCCTATACCCCCCAAACCCTGTCTACCTAACTATATGGACCCCTATACCCCCTAAACCCTGCCTACCTACCTATATGGGCCCCCTATACCCCCCAAACCCTGTCTACCTAACTATATGGGCCCCTATACCCCCCTAAACCCTGTCTACCTACCTATATGGGCCCCTATACCCCCTAAACCCTGCCTACTGTTTCCTGCCTTCCACCAAACCACTTACACTACAGAATATGGGTATCCACAAAATGCTACAACTATATGGGCCCCTTACCCCCCTAAACCCTGTCCCCTACCTTATGGGCCCCTATACCCCCAACACCCTGCCTCCCTAACTATCTGGGCCCCTATACCCCCCCAAACCCTGTTACCACCTATAAGGGCCCCTATACCCCCCTAATCCCTGTCTACCTAACTATATGGGCCTCCTATACCCCCTAAACCCTGCCTACTGTTTCCTGTCCTTCCGATCTCCACATTACACTACAGAATAGAAGATATAATACTAATGTACTGAAAGAAGCCAGAAAGGTACAAAGTGTCCTGAGGCCATGAGATTCTGGAAAGTTGTCTTCCCTCTAATTAGAGGCAGATTAATTGCTTAATTAAGTGATAATTAGAGAAATCTTGGAGCCGGGTTTGCTGATTGCTCTTGCAGTCTGGGCTCTGTAATTACAGGTCGGGGGTGCGGGTTGTCAGCTCTCTGCAGAGGCGACCAGTAATTACATGTTTATGGAACTCCTAAATAAAGCAGATGTTTGTTTCATTCTTGTAATCCAAATTGATTTGACTCTTCAGCCCACGGAGCATCTCCGACTCTGTAGATGGTTGTGGATGCGTCCTATTAATACATTCAGTCTAAAGCTTCTATATAAACACTCCTCAACAGCGACCGCAACACCAAGGACAAAAAGTCTTGGAATGATGGAAATGACAGGATGGCGAGATATGCTAATGAGATGGATAGATATGTTAATGATAATGCAAATTATAAAAATGGAAGCAAAATATTCAAAACGTTTTGATTTCCTCCATATGAGCGGCCAGCACAGGAATCTCCGCACTTCCCTGCCTCATTAGTTATTAGTGGTGTCTGAGGGATGTTCTTCTGCGGGGAATCATCAGGATCGGCTGCTGGAGGCTCCTATGTAGTCGTCGACTAATGACTTCTTAGATGTGTTGAATGGAAACAAGTCTGGAGATATCGAGGCCATGGTACTAGGTTCACAGGCGGCCCACAGCAGCACGAGGAACATGGAGCCTGCCATTGTCGTGTTGAGAAACGGCTCCTGGATTCTACAGCTTCAGTCTCCCACTTTCTATTCAGGCTGTGGGTGGTTCTATAGCTTCAGGTTCCTACTTCCTGTTCAAACTGTGGGCGGTTCTACAGCTTCAGGCTCCCACTTTCTATTCAGACTGTGGGTGGTTCTACAGCTTCAGGCTCCCACTTTCTATTCAGACTGTGGGTGGTTCTACAGCTTCAGGTTCCCACTTCCTGTTCATTAGGATAATTTGTCGGCTTTCTACAGCATCAGACTCCCACTTTTTCTGGGGTGTTCAGGCTGTGTGGACGGGTTCTAACAGCTCCTCAGGGGGTTCCCCACTTTCTGTACAGGCTGTGCGTGGTAATACAACTTCCCGCTCCAACCTCCGGGACAGGCTGTGGGGGGTTTTTCTAAAATTTCAGACTCCTGCTTCCGTTTCGGGCACTTTTGGGCATTTTTTTACAGCTCCGGGGCCTCCCATTTCCCCCCTTTTTTCTGGCGTGGGGGGTTCTAAAGCATTGCCCGAAAATTTCAGTTTCGGGGCAATTACTACCCGAGCCGTTTTGTGGGACTTTAGTAATGAAAAGGGGGTTTCCCAATGGCAAACAAAAGGTTTCCCCACAATTAAAATGAAAGAGGGGACATGCTTTTTTGTGCGGGCTAAATAAACACAGCAAGGATGACATCACTATCCCGGGCCCACGGGCTAGAGCGGGGAGGGTTGATAACCAAGGAATTTGGGTGTAACAAGCGGGAGAAAAGAACTGCTCTAACTCAAAAGGGGAACAAAATCAAACAAAAATTTTAAATTTGGGGTAATAGCCCTTTTTTTAAACCTTTTCATAGATATTTGAAGCTTATACATGTATAGAATGGTCCGAGCCTCTGTGGAGTCATCTTTAACCCTTTCCTGGTCCGAATACTGATGCCCTGACTAACAGGGCCCGGCCCCAAAAATTTTGGGCCCCTTTACAGCTGGAGCTCGGGGCCCCCCCCCCCCTCCCCCCGGCCGCCCCAACCCCCGCCCCCCCCTTTCCCCGTCCATCCCAAACAAAAGCCCCACCCATTCTCCCCCACCCCAACCATCGCCACCCCAGAAAAAAAAAAAAAAATTTTTTTTTTTTGGGTTTTCACAAAAAAAAAAATATGCAATTGTGCCATTTTTTTTGGGTTTTAGTTCTCGCTGGGTTTTATACAAAGTCCAGAAAATACCTCCACATGTCACCATTAAAATTTTTAAATGGCAAAGCCAGAATACCCAACCAATTTTTCCAAGCAACAATATAAAAATTTTCTAAAAAAATTTCTGTTTAATTTCCCACCAAATTGTTTTTGACTAAAAACCAGTAAAACCAAGCCCAAATTACCACCAAAATTTGTTATTGATTATAAACCATCACACCAAAACCAATTTTTTTCCTCCATAAAGTGACCCTATAGGGGTTAAGATACCGGGAAACCCAGGGGTTTTGCAAATAGTTTAAATTACATTTTGGGCCTCAAAAGGGACGTCTTGTCTGATGAGTCCCTTTACTTTTTCCCTTTTTTTCTGGGATTCGGGGGGCCCGACTCCCCCTTATGACTTCCTCCGTCCACCCATCGTCCCCCGTAAATTTACAACACAAACACCTGAACCCCTTGTAGGCAGAATGTTCCCCCCCCGTAGTTAGGGCCCCCTTTAAAGGGAGAATATTCCCCCCCCCCCCGTTTGATTTTGGGCCCCCTTGTAGGCAAATATTCCCCCCCCCTGTAAATTGGAACCCCCCCGTGGCAGGGAAAAGTCCCCCCCTTAGATTAGGGCCCCCCTGTAGGCAGAATAGTCCCCCCCCCCTGTAAAATTAGGGCCCCCTTTTAAAGGGAGAAAAGTCCCCCCCCCCCCCCCTAGGGTTTGGGGCCCCCCGTAGGGAGAATATCCCCCCCCCCCGTAGATTTTTGGGCCCCCTTTTTTGGGAGAAAAGTCCCCCCCCCCCCCCTTGATTAGGGCCCCCCCCCCGTAAGCAGAATAGTCCCCCCCCCCCGTAATTAGGGCCCCCGTTTTTGGGAGAAAGTCCCCCCCCCGTAGAATTTGGGCCCCCCGTAGGGAGAATAGTCCCCCCCCCGTAGATTAGGGGCCCCCCGTAGGCAGAAAAAAGTCCCCCCCCCCCCCTAAAAATTAGGGCCCCCCCCGTAACAGAATATCCCCCCCCCCGTAATTTGGGGGCCCCCGTAAGGGAGAAATTAAAACCCCCCCCGTGATTAGGGCCCCCTGTAAGCAAAAAGTCCTTACCAAAATTAGATTAAGCCCCTGTAAGCAAAAATCGTCCCCCCCCATATAGATTAGGGCCCCCTTTTGGCAAAAATATTCCCCCCCTGTAGATTAGGGCCCCCCCCTTTTAGGCAAATATTTCCCCCCCCCCGTAAAGGGCGTTTGTCCCCCCCCCTTAAATTAAAGGGGCCCCCCCGTAGGGGAATAACCCCCCCCTGTAAATTAGGGGCCCCCTGTAGGCAGAAAAAACCCCCCTCCTGTAAAATTAGGGCCCCCCTGTTTCAGAATAATCCCTCCTGTAGATTAGGGACCCCCCCGTAGGCAGAATAGTCCCCTCTGTAAAATTAGGGGCCCCCCTTAAAACAGAATAGAACCCCCCTCCTGTAGATTAGGGCCCCCTTTTTAGGAAAAATAGTCCCCCCCCCCTTAAATTAAAGGGCCCCCCCCCTTTTAAAAGGGAGAAAGTCCCCCCCCTTTTTAGATTAGGGCCCCCCCGTAGGCAAATAGTTCCCCCCCCTCATTAAGGCCCCCTGTAAAGGGAAATAGTTTCCCCCCCATCCAAATTTTGGCCCCCTGGAGGGAAATAGTTTTTCCCCCCCCCCGTCCTTATGGCCCCCCGTAGGGAAATAGTTCCCCCCCCCGTTCCTTTATGGCCCCCCTTAAAACAAATAGTCCCCCCCCCCCGTCTTTGGGGCCCCCCCGTAGGCATAGTTTCCCCCCCCCCCCCCCCCCGTATGGAAAGGGGCCCCCCGTAGGCAAAAGTTTTCCCTTTTCCCCCCGTATTAGGGGCCCCCCCTTTTGGGCGAAATTTTTCCCCCCCCCCCCCCCAGTAAATTTGGGGGCCCCCCGTAGGCTATTTTCCCCGCCCCCCTTATTAGGGCCCCCCTGTAGCTGTAGTTTTCTCCCCCCCCCCCCCATCCAGGCCCCCCGTAGCTGTAGGTTTTTCTTTTCCCCCCCCCCCCCAGGGCCCCCTTTAAACTTTTAGTTTTTTCTTCCCCCCCCCCCCCAGGGCCCCCCTTTTAAACAAAATTTCCTTTTTCCCCCCCCCCCCCCCCCAGGGGGCCCCCCGTAGCGTAGTTTTCTCCCCCCCCCCCAGGGCCTCCTGTAGCTTTAGTTTTTCTCCCCCCCAGGGGCCCCCTGTAGCTGTAGTTTTCTCCCCCCCCCCAGGGCCCCCTGTAGGTAATTACTCACCGGCCGGGGCTCCCCCGGCGTCTTTTTTCCGGGCCCCAAACCTAAACCACAGGCTTGGGGGCCCAAACAGGAAGCGCGGCAGGGGGGCGCGGTGAAAAGTCACTTTCCCCCGCGCCGCCTTTCAGTTTAAATGGGGAAAGTCAGGGGCCGGGAGGGGCCCCAGCTCTCCCCGCCCTCCGTAAAATCCCTTTAAATTTTAATGCGCGTCCCCACGGACGTGCATTCAATTAAGAGGGACCCGGGATTTAAAAAACCCGAGGGGGCCCGGGGCATGCCGGCGGCGGCCGGGCCCCCCCCCGGGTTTCCCCAACCGCCCGGCCCGGTAACAGCAGTAAACCGGGTTTACTGCCCTATTTTTTTCGTCCCTGCTGACTAATACCAAACAGACAGTCCCCCCTTTGTCAGGGGGAGGGTCACACAATGAACAAGCCTCTGATTTCTGAGCACCTTGTCGATGATTGATATATTTTTGCTTGCACTCGGGAGGCATCAATGAAGGCAGCGTTGGCCGGGAGTTTGGGGGTTTTGGCTTAAGTTCCCCTTTCAGGGGTCCGACCTCCCAAAGCTGGGGCCGGGGTTATTCCTACAAGCAGCTCTGTTACTTGAGCTTCGCTCCAGGCGGGTGACCTTCATGAGTCCGGGACTCTGGATAAACACCTGAAGAGTCAGGGAAGGAGATCATAAGAAGTGAGGAGATGCACGTGAGCTCCACCCGATCCCCGAGCGGGGCCCGGGGCCCGGGGCTGGGCCCCACCGCAAAGGGTTTTAAACAGGGGAAAGTCCCCACGGCACGGGTTTTTTTGGCCTTTTTTTTTAGCCGGTTTGGGTTTTTTTAACTGGGGGTTAAAAACCGGGTGAAAATGAAACACAATTTGGGGTCTAAGGAAAACCCCGTGCAGCCGTCCCCCAAAAGTCCCCACTGCACGGGTTTTTGGGAGTCGGGCGGGTTTTTTTCCCCCCCCCGGTCCGGCGGGAAAAATTGTAAAAAGCACAATCCCCGTCCGGTTTTTCGGATGGGGAAACTGTGCTTTTTCAATTGGAGGGGGAGGGCGTTTTTTTCCCTCATTGCGGAAAAAGCCTTTCCCCCCCGCGGCCCGTGGGGACGGGGGCAAAACAGGACAAATAGGGAATTGTCCTGGGCCGTGGGGGTGGGGCCCTTTTGGCCCCTCGTTCAAAAAACCCGGGTTAAAAATTTGGGGCTGGGTTAAAGCCCTTTTTGCGGGGGCCCGGGTTTGCGCTGCAGTACGGCTCCAATCCCCTCCCCGTAACAAAAGGTAATCCAAAAGTTTTTCAAGGGGAACTGTGGATTCCGTCCCCTCCTCCCCGCTCAGCGCCCCTAGATAAAGACAGTCTATGGGGCCGGCCGAGTTGCCGGGCCCCCCTCCCCCCTTCACAGCTGCGGGGGGCCCCCCCCCCCCCCCCGCCCCCCGCACGGCTTCCGGGGGTAAAATTTCGGGGGGGAAATCCGTCCCCCCGCTTTTCACCGGCAATAAGCCGTGTGAAAACCCGGGGCCTTTGTGTCCTTTTTTCGAGAGTCAACATTAGATTCCAGGGTCTGTGAGACAAACCCGGGCCCCCGGGACCTCCGGGGAAGCCGTGCCGTCCCCGGGAGCCCGACCTCCCCGGGGAACCCTGTGCCGTCACCGGAGCCCGGACCTCCTGGGGTGAAGCCTGTGCCGTCACCGGAGCCCGGACCTCCGGGGTGAAGCCTGTGCCGTCACCGGAGCCCGGACCTCCCGGGGGGAAGCCTGTGCCTCACCGGAGCCGGACCCCCCGGGGGTGAAGCCTGTGCCGTCACCGGAGCCCGGACCTCCCGGGGTGAAGCCTGTGCCTCAGGAGCCCGGACCCCGGGGGTGAAGCCTGTGCCTCCCCGGACCCGGACCCCCCCCGGGGGTGAACCTTGCTTCCCGAGCCCGGACCCCCCGGGGGAAGCCTTGCGTCCCGGAGCCCGCCCCCCGGGGGGGTAAGCCTGTGCCGTCCCCGGGACCCCGGGCCCTTTCGGGGTGAAGCCTGTGCCGTCACCGGAGCCCGGACCTCCCGGGGTGAAGCCTGTGCCGTCACCGGAGCCCGGACCTCACGGGGTGAAGCCTGTGCCGTCACCGGAGCCCGGACCTCCCGGGGTGAAGCCTGTGCCGTCACCGGAGCCCCGGACCCCCGGGGGTGAAGCCTTGCCGTCCCCGGAGCCCGGCCCTCCGGGGTGAACCCTTTTGCTTCACCAAGCCGGACCTCCCGGGGGGAAGCCTGGCGTCCCCGGACCCCGGACCCCCGGGGGAAGCCTGTCCCGTACCGGACCCCGGGCCTCCCGGGGGAAGATGCCGCCCCACCAGCCCGGCCCCTCCCGGGTGAACCTGTCCGTCCCCGGGAGCCCCGGCCCTCCCGGGGGAAGCCGGGGTTTCACGGGGAGCGTCCCGTCCTGCTGGGCGGGATTTTCCCAGTTGGTTCCCCCTGATGAGGTCGATGAATTAATAGATGTATAACAAGGCGTTAGTGTCCAGGCTTTCACTTACACGTCCCTATGGAGCGGATTTGGCAGGAAGATTACGGACATCAGCATCATTACGCGATGAGGCTGATTGGAAAGTACATGGGGGCTGTGCTATTGTGTAGTCCGAGCTGGAGGAGGATTTGGCACGAGCAGGGCTCGGTTGGGTCTAATCAATTAGAATTATTTTTGTTTTGTTTTGAAGTAGAAATAACTCAACTATATTTGGGGATTCCTGGGTCTTAAACCCAGCGGGGTATGAGAAAAAAAATGTTTACTTTCCCAAACAGGCTTGGGCGGTCCATGCTTCAGGCCCCACTTTCCCCTTTCAGGGTTTTGGATGGTTTATAGCTTCGGCTCCCACTTCCTGTTTTAGGCTGTAGGTGGGTTTATTTCTTCAGCTCCCACTTTTTATCCAGTGTGGTGGGTTTTACAGCTTAAGGTCCCACTTTTCCCATTCAGGCTGTGGGTGGTTTTACAGCTTAGGCTCCCCCCTTCCCCGTTCAGGCTTAGGTGGTTCCAAGCTTTAGACTAAACTTCTTTTTCAGGCTGAGGGGGTTTCTACAGCTTCGGCCCCATCCCTTTTCAGGCTGTGGGCGCTTCTACAGCTTCAGGCTCCCACTTCCTGTTCAGGCAGTGGGCGCTTCTATAGCTTCAGGCTCCCACTTCCTGTTCAGGCTGTAGGTGGTTCTATAGCTTCAGGCTCCCACTTTCTGTCCAGGCTGCGGGTGGTTCTACAGCTTCAGGCTCCCACTTTCTGTCCAGGCTGCGGGTGGTTCCACGACTTCAGGCTCCCACTTCCTGTTCAGGCTGCAGGTGGTTCTACAGCTTCAGGCTCCCACTTTTCTGGCTGAAAAAAGCAGATTTGAGCATTAAATACTTTACTCTTACAGAATAAGGGGCACAGCGCTGGAAACAGCAGGTCTGACACTGGCTTGTGCTGCCCTCAGCAATGGGGCATAATCTATGTGACAGGTTCTCTTTAATCTCCAGATATCTCCCCTCATGCAATCTCCGCTCCTCACAGGACCTTCTTCTCTGCGCTCCTCTTGTCAGCTCCTCACACAACCATTTCCAAGACTTCTCTCGTGCTTCCCCCACACTCTGGAACTCACTGCCCCAACACATCAGACTCTCCCCCACTCTCACTAGCCTCAAAAGCAACCTGAAAACCCATCTCTTCAGAAACCTATAACCTACAATAACCCTGCTGCCCCTACTCCCCCTACAAACATGTCTGCCCTTCATCTTCTGTCTCTTCCCACATTCCTTGTAGACTGTAAGCCCTCGCGGGCAGGGTCCTCTCTCCTTCTGAGCCACTTGTTAGTCATTTATTGTCACCATTGTACTTGTTTGACCTATGTTATGTATGTAACCCCCTCAAATCTACACACCCTATAATAAATGGCGCTCTAAAATAAGAATAATAATATCCCCCGCTGAGTCACGCCCCATGAGTCTTCGTTTGTAACCAGGAACGTCGTAAGTCGGGGACTGTAAATTTGCCATTTTAAAGTAAAAAAAACCTAACTTTTTTCCACCTAAAACTAAGGTTAATCTCATGGTCTGAAAATCTGGTAACTACAACATAGATCCATAATACGTCACCTATAGGAGTCAATGTGCAACACTCCACCTCCATGAACAGAGCTCGGATTTTCTTTATGGTGGTGCCCCTTACCCTTTATGGTGGTGCCCTTTACCCTTTATGGTGGTGCCCTTTACCCTTTATGGAGGTGCCCTTTACCATAGGTGTAACTTTAGGGGGGTACGGAGGGCACTTTTATTTGGGTGGAGGATGGTCCCACCACTTTTTATCCCCTTTAATAAAAAATAACTCATATGAAAGTATGATAATATGTAAGTGGGGAGAGCAGAGCACAGAGGAGGAAGAAATTAACTCTTTGACTCCTATATTTCTGTGCATATTGTGGGGACAGAATAGGTAGCAGCCTCAAGTGTCAGTGCAGAGTGAGAGCTGATTGGTAGAGTAGGAGTCAGCAGGGGCGGCTTCACCAATGAGAACGCTGCTCACAGTCCAGCACACTCTGTATCTTTTCCTCCCATTGTATGCCATTTCCCCTATGCTCAGCACTCATCAGAGAAGAAGGGAAGCTCCTGCTGAATGCCAACTGCACCAGACTACAGGAGACAGGTAAGGAGGGAACAAGGGTGCCAGGCATTGTGTGTGTATGTGAGCAGGGTATGTACTTTATATGTGAGATGTGTATATACTGTACAGCCATGTGTCTAGCCATGTCATGTCTTCCCTGTACTTACACGCCTGGGAAAATGAAAGCGAATGGGGCCGGCCCCACAGCATTTTAGCAGTGTGGACTGGCCAGTGCATGCTTCTATAACACCCGGCACACAGCAGAGTGCACAGTACGCCCCGCTATACACCTTGTGAACATACCTTAAGAGTACATTCATGCAGAAGATATGAATGCTGATTCTGGGGCGGATTCAGTGCTGGATCTGCGTCAGAACCGCCGTCCAATCCGGCAGGAAACTGATTTACATTATACCCTACATAAAATCAGTGGTGTCGTTTAGATGACACTGATTTTACTCGAGTATTTTCGGTGTGTACTGTCAGAGCCTACCCAGAATTCTTTGAGGTGTTTTATGCACTAACAGCAGTAAAGGATAGGAGGCAGACATCTGCCTCTGGCACTCTGGGTAATTTGCTTGTTGGAATTCTGCGTTTGGAAGCGACGTATTTCCAACAAGCAAACGACACTTTCAGTGCCGAAAAACCATCATGTGAGCCCACCCTAAGTGTGTAGTGTGTCTGTGTTCAATATGTGTATATATAAATACACAATTCCTGGGGTACCTTGTCTAATGTTATTAGTCTGTGGGATACAGTGTGTAATGTAATAATCTCTAGAATACAGTGTGTAATGTAATCTCTGGGGTACAGAGAATAATGTAGTAAAATCTGCTGTATGGTGTGTAATGAACCAATCTCTGGGGTACAATGTGTAATGTATTCTCTGGGGAACAGTGAGTAATGTAATCTCTGGGGTATGGTGAAAAATGCAGTAATCTCTGGGGTACGGTGTGTAAACTAATCTCTGGGGTACAGTGAGTAATGTAGTAATCTCTGGGGTACAGTGTAATGTAATCTATGTGGTACATCGAGTAATGTAATCTCTGGGGTACAGTGAGTAATGTAATTCATTTCTAAGGTTCAGTGTGTAATATAATACATTTTTGGGGTGTAGTGAATTATATTATTTATTGAGTACAATGTGCAATTCATTTCTAAGTTGCAGTTAGTAATGTAATTTCTGTGACCACCATGTGTAATTTAATTAATTTCTGGGGTGCAGTGATTGATGTCATTTCTGGTGTATGATATGTAATAAAATACATTTTGGGGTACAGTATGTGATATAAGTGATTCCTAGGGGAACAGTGAGATTGGGTTCTTTTATTTTCCTCATTCTGTTGTGTATATAACAAATGTAATGAAGTAGTGACGGGGGATGGGAGGAGTTAAGCGAAATTTGCTTCATTGCACAACATTTTTTATTTCCATCTAGAGGGGTAATATTTTCGAGGGCTGGTTCGGTTTCATTGCCAGGGCTGCTTCTTAGTCCCAGTCCGGCTCTAAAACTTCAGTAATTAGAGAGCCGCTCATAACCTTACGGATTGCACCAAAAGTGTTTGCCATAAGGACTCCGCCCGGACCTGCTGGGGGAGCTCACAGCGCTCCCTCAGACCAGTGCAGGGAGAGGAGGAGAGAGAAGGGAAAGGAGGGGAAGTGAAAGGGAAAGCGAGTGAAGGAGGGAGGGAGGGATAGGAAGATAGGGGATGAGAGGGAAAATTGGTCCCCCCACTTTTTGAACCAAAGTTACGCCCCTGCCCCTTACACTTTATTGTGTTGCCCCTTAACTTTTATGGTGGTGCCCTTTTACCTTTTTTGGGTCCCCCTTCCCCTTTTATGGTGGTGCCTTACCCTTTATGGTGTGCCACCCTTTTGCCCCTTACCCTAGGGTGTAATTAGGATGGTGTCCTTTTACCTTTATGGTGGTGCCCCTTACCCTTTATGGTGGTGCCCCTTACCCTTTATGGTGGTGCCCCTTACCCTTTATGGAGGTTCCCTTTACCCTTTATGGTGGTGCCCTTTACCTTTATGGTGGTGCCCTTTACCCTTTATGGTGGTGTCCTTTACCTTTATGGTGGTGCCCTTTACCCTTTATGGTGGTGTCCTTTTACCTTTATGGTGGTGCCCTTTACCCTTTATGGTGGTGTCCTTTTACCTTTATGGTGGTGCTCCTTACCCTTTAAGTTGGTGCCCCTTACCATTTATGGTGGTGCACTTTACCCTTTAAGGTGGTGCCCCTTACCCGTTATGGTGTGCCTTACCTTACTGGCCTTTACCTTTATGGTGGTGTCTTTCTACCTTATGGTGGTGCGCCTTTCCCTTTATGGTGGTGCCCTTTTCCCTTTTCTGTGGTGCTCTTTACCCTTTATGGTGGTGCCCCTTACCTTTTATGGTGGTGCTCTTTACCCTTTATGGTGGTGCCCCTTACCCTTTATGGTGGTGCTCCTTACCCTTTATGGTGGTGCTCATTACCCTTTATGGTGGTGCTCTTTACCCTTTATGGTGGTGCCCTTACCTTTATGGTGGTGCTATTCCCTTTATGTGGTGCCCTTACCCTTATGGTGGTGCCCTTACCTTTTATGGTGTGCCTACCTTTATGTGTCCCCTTACCCTTTATGGTGGTGCTCCTTACCCTTTATGGTGGTGCCCCTTACCCTTTATGGTGGTGCCCTTTACCATTGACCCTATAACATGGACCAGTAGGAATCCCGTGTGGCATCGTGCAAGGCGTTGAATTGAAATACCAAAGTCCGAGCTGTCATTTCGTCATTGACCCAATAACCAGCAAGGTTTTCCCTCTTCCATTGGATGATGAGTCTATTTGCAGGCTTCACCCACCTCTGAGACGTCTGAAATTCCAGATGCCAAACGTCCAATTCTTAATAAAATAGAAGATAAAATGCAGTTGGCGCGGCCGGCGGCCAAGTGTTTAGAGCCGGGATCGGGGCCAGATCCTTTACCTAAATGTTCTGATGTATTGAAAAAATATACTGGACTTATTTTATGGGAAGGTTTGATTCGGAGGCCAAGTCGCTGTCATCACCGCATAAGTCGACGCTGATGAATATAAGAGCGGCCGAGCTCTGGCCAAAGCATCAAAGTCTTATCAGGGATGTGAGATCCAGCGCTTATCCCTGGTGCTCCATGCAGCTGACACATTAGCATATGAGGGAATATATAGAGAGATACAGGATAAGTATACAGTCCAATTCCTGTAACCCAGGATCCTCTCGGTGCACAATTGCTGCATTATGTGACTGCAGCTCCGGAGCGTCCGCAGGGTGAGAAACAAAGTCGGGCTGTGTTCACACAATGTAGGATTTTGCAGTGAGGTAAGCGCTTGTTTCACAGGAGGACGGCCGGGGTCACACCGCGTCTTTATGTCACATAAAATACAGGTTTTTGCTGTGATTGAACATCAAAGGGCGGGTATTGGGGTCCCATTCACTTCACCACTTCCTGATGAAGTGAATCTTTTTTCTATGTCCACATATCTGTGTGAGGGCTTGTTTTCTACAGGACAAAATGTACTTTATACTGGTGACAGGACATGTACCCCTTTAGATGATTACGGTTAATCTCAGGACATGAGGTCGATCCAGGACATGTCCCCACGTTAAATGATTGGGGTCAATTTCAGGACATAGGGTCGATCCAGGACATGTACCCCCTTTAGATGACTGGGGTCAATCGCAGGATATCAGTTCAATCCTGGACATGTCCCTACTTTATATGATTGGGGTCAATCGCATGACATAGGGTCAATCCTGGACATTTCCCTACTTTACATGATTGGGGTCAACCAATACATGGGTTTTATCCAGGCATGTCCCTTTTTAATGATGGGCCCCAATTTTCGGGGGTATATTTCAATCCGGCCCATGTCCCCTTTTAATGATTTTGATTGGGGTCAATTTCAGGAAAATTGGGGTTGACCAGGGCATGTAACCCTTTAGATGATTTGGGGCCCCAAAGCAGAAGGGAGGATCAAAGACTTGTTGAAAGGTCATCCCAAGAATGACCCCCTTTAAGATAAGGGGGCATGCAGGGTATAAGGCAATTTGGACATGTCCCCTTAAATGTTGGGATCAATTGAAGAATATGGGTATTCCCGGACATACCCCCTTTTGGTTAAGGGTCGTAAAGGATTGGGGGTCAACCGCAGGACTGATGAGGGGGTCAGTTCAGAAAAAGGGGGTTAGGATTACCCCTTTTGTGACGGGTCTTTTCAGGTAGGGGTTGATGTAGAACATGTACCCTTTTTGATATTAAATTAAAAAATTTAGGGGAAATTTGGGCAACCTGGATATGTACTTCCTTTAGATGACTGTAGTCACAGCATCTAAGTGGTTAGATGGAGGAGGGGGCTCCGCTCGCCGCATGGTCAAGTCTCATAGTGGATTAAAAAAAAATAAATAGAATGCATTTTAAACCCTATTTTGCCACATAACCTAACTTAAAGGGAATGTTCACGCGGCATAGGTAAACGCCGCAATACACCTTGGTTAAGGCTCTTGAAAATATTCACTTGCAAGCACGTACTTTCACTGTACAATGGTCCGAGGCAGCTTTCTGAACGCGATGTGATTTTCACAGCGGGAACTTGTGCGCTGGATTTGCCATGAATTGTATCGTATTGGGCGGAATGTAACTTTGGTGAAATTTAACTCTGTGGAACATTTTCCTAAGTCATGGAGGTGGTAAGGGAGGAAGAGCGTTTCTTGTAATACTCCACCCCCATACATGCATTAAGGGGCCCAATAGTTACAGCCGCACTCCGATCCACTTTCACACCAGATGCTGGGTAGTTGTTAAAATGAGAGTAGTGCTGTAACGGCGGGAGTAGTGGATCCACTGGACCAACAAAGGGTGGTATAAGCACGCCAAGGAGGAAGTAATTGGGGTCCCGGTGATTAAACGGGAACCCCGCAAGCAGGATGGGCTTGCTGCAGCGGAATGCTACAAAAGGGGTCTAAAAAAAACCTGACGCGATAGCTTGTGGTGGCACTTAGGTGCGGGACAAAGAGGAAAAAAAAGAATTATGACAAAAACTGTAAGTTGGGGACAGGCAGGAAGGTCAGGGCAGGCAGCAAAGGATCATAGTCAGGAAACATAGCAACAGGTCAGAAACACGGCAAGACAGGAACGCACTCTGGAAATGCTTTTTCTAAGGAGCAGGAGCGGGGCTAGGTGAGTAACGGCCAGCATAATGAGCGCACCCGCAGGCCAACACGCGGGCCGCGGCACCACCCCTCCCCAGCAGTGTGCGGGAGAGGGGAACGGTGCGCCGCAGCCAGTGTCACGCGCGAATTGCACGTAACAAGTGCCCCGTTCCCGCCGTTAGCTCCCTCCTCGTGGACCAGATGACATTGTAGGGGTCTAACACAGTAAAACTTACAAAAAGTGAGTTGTTACAAAGGAACTTAGATGGAAAGAAAGTAATTGGTCTGAGAAAATGGAGCCACGTAGCGAGTGTAAAAAATGTAAAACTGTTTTTCTTTTCAAGCAGTAGAACATAATAAAAATTATAAAAATCTGAGGTCACCGCAATGGTACCGACCTGCAGAATAGAGATAAAGCTCATTTATACCCCAGGAACATCACCCTCCAAAAGTTGCACAGTCGCGTTCTTTCACCTCCTGCCCCACAAAGATTTTTGGGGTTTCCCAGCACATTATATGGTCAATATGGTTCTTGGGAAGAAGCAGGGGGAAAAAAAACAAATGCAATGTCATAAAAAGTCCCTGGATCAGGAAAGGGTTAAAAACACAAGAACCATCTTCCATACAAAAAGGTTTTATAAAATGACTCCGCTGTTTAATGTTCACAGTAAATGCAATAAGAAAAACTGATTTAGGCCTCATTTATGAAAACTGTCTAAACATAAGACCATTCTTGTTGCCCATAGAAACCAATCAGAGCCCATATCAACCAATCAGCCCATATTAACCAAACAGAGCCCATAGCAGCCAATCAGAGCTTATAGCAACCAATCAGAGCCATAGCAACCAATCAGAGCTCATAGCAACTAATCAGAGCTCATAGCCACCAAAACGAGCCCATAGAACCAATCAGGGGCCCTAGAGACAATCATCCATACAACCAATCAGAGCCCATAGCAACCAACAGAGGGTCATAGCAACCAATCAGAGCCATAGCAACTAATCCAGAGCTCATAGCAACCAATCAGAGCTAATACAACCAATCAGAGCTCATATAGACAAAACAGAGGGTCATTTGCAACCAATCAGAGCTCATAGCAACCATCAGAGCTAATAGCAACCCACAGAGGGCCATAAACAACCAATCAAAAGCTCATAGAGACCAATCAGAGCCCATAGCAACCAATCAGAGCTCATAGCAACCAATCAGAGCCCATAGCCACCAATCAGAGCACATAGTGACCAATCAGAGCACATAGTAAACAATCAGAGCACATAGCAACCAATCAGAGCCCATAGTAACCAATCAGAGCTCAGAACAACCAATCAGAGCCCATAGCAACCAATCAGACCACCAATCAGAGACCAGAGCCACCAATCAGAGCCCATAGCAAATAATCAGAGCTCATAGCCACCAATCATGGCCCATAGCAACCAATCAGAGCCCTCAGCAACCAATCAGAGATCATAGCCACCAATTAGAGCCCATAGCAACCAATCAGAGCTCATAGCAACCAATCACAGCCCATAGCAACCAATCAGAGCCCATAGCAACCAATCAGAGCTCATAGCAACCAATCAGAGCTCATAGCCACCAATCAGAGCCCATAGCAACCAATCAGAGCCCATAGAGACCAATCATCCCATAGCAACCAATCAGAGCCCATAGCAACCAATCAGAGCTCATAGCAACCAATCAGAGCCCATAGCAACTAATCAGAGCTCATAGCAACCAATCAGAGCTAATAGCAACCAATCAGAGCTCATAGACACCAATCAGAGCTCATAGCAACCAATCAGAGCTCAAAGCAACCAATCAGAGCTAATAGCAACCAATCAGAGCCCATAGCAACCAATCAGAGCTCATAGAGACCAATCAGAGCCCATAGCAACCAATCAGAGCTCATAGCAACCAATCAGAGCCCATAGCAACCAATCAGAGCACATAGTGACCAATCAGAGCTCATAGTAACCAATCAGAGCACATAGCAACCAATCAGAGCCCATAGTAACCAATCAGAGCTCAGAACAACCAATCAGAGCCCATCGAAACCAATCAGAGCCCCATAGCCACCAATCAGAGCCCATAGCCACCAATCAGAGCCCATAGCAACTAATCAGAGCCCATAGCAACCAATCAGAGCCCAAAGCCACCAATCACAGCCTACAGCAACCAATCAGAGCTCATAGCAACCAATCAGAGCCCATAGCAACCAATTAGAGCTCATAACAACCAATCACAGCCCACAGCAACCAATCAGAGCTCATAGCAACCAATCAGAGCCCATAACAACCAATCACAGCCCACAGCAACCAATCAGAGCCGATAGCAACCAATTAGAGCTCATAACAACCAATCACAGCCCACAGCAACCAATCAGAGCTAATAGCAACCAATCAGAGCCCCTAGCAACCAATCACAGCCCATAGCAACCAATCAGAGCTCACAGAAACCATCAAGGGCCCATAGCGACCATTCAGAGCCCATAGCAACCAATCAGAGCCCAAAGTAACCAATCAGAGCTTATAGCAAACAATCAGAGTTCATAGCAACCAGAGACCATAACAATCAGACCCCATAGCCACCAATCAGAGCTCATAGCAACCAATCACAGCCCATAGCAACCAATCACAGCCCATAGCAACCAATCAGAGCCCAAAGCCACCAATTAGAGCTCATAACAACCAATCACAGCCCACAGCAACCAATCAGAGCCCATAGCAATTAATTAGAGCTCATAACAACCAATCACAGCCCACAGCAACCAATCAGAGCTCATAGCAACCAATCAGAGCCCATAGCAACCAAACACAGCGCATAGCAACAAATCACAGCACATAGCAACCAATCAGAGCCCATAGCAACCAATCAGAGCTCATAGAAACCGACCAGAGCCCATAGCAACCAATCAGAGCTCAGAACAACCAATCAGAGCCCATAGCAACCAATCAGAGCTCATAACAACCGATTAGAGCCCAAAGTAACCAATCAGAGCTCATAGCAACTAATCAGAGTTCATAGCAACCAATCAGAGCCCATAACAATCAGAACCCATAGCAACCAATCAGTGCCAATAGCAACCAATCAGAGCTCATAGCAACCAATCAGAGCCCATAGCAACCAATCACAGCCCATAGCAACCAATCAGAGCCCATAGCAACCAATCAGAGCTCATAGAAACCAACCAGAGCCCATAGCAACCAATCACAGCCCATAGCAACCAATCAGAGCTCATAGCGACCAATCAGAGTTCATAGCAACCAATCAGAGCCCATAACAATCAGAACCCATACAACAATCAGGGTCAATACAACCAATCAGAGTCATAGCAAAACCCAAACACAGCCCATAGCAACCAATCACAGCCCATAGCAACCAATCAGAGCCCATAGCAACCAATCAGAGCTCATAGAAACCGACCAGAGCCCATAGCAACCAATCAGAGCTCAGAACAACCGATTAGAGCCCAAAGTAACCAATCAGAGCTCATAGCAACCAATCAGAGCCCATAACAATCAGAACCATAGCAACCAATCAGGGCCAATAGCAACCAAAGAGAGCCCCGCTTTAATTTTTCTAGAGCAGTAAAATAAATGTAAGCTGATTTCTGGTTGGTTTTCTACCTGCCTACATACTATAAAGGGCACTATCTACTAACTAACTACTGCCTATATATTAGGCCTATCACTTCATCTTATGACTTAGACAATGGTCTACAAAAGATTAACAAAACCCTGATTTGCTGCCGGTGAAAACTGCAACTAAATCGGGCAAAAAAAAACCCGACAAAAGCCCACCAAAAAAAAAAAAAACCTCCCCTACCTCACAATATGAGGACACAGGAACATTATTTATTTTATTGTACATAACTAGTAAAAAATAAAAAACAATATAAATTTTATATCACTGTGATCAATAAACCCCACAGAAGGAACCCAAACTGCCCAAAAACGGATAAAGGGGGAATCAAAAAAAAGAGAGAAAACCAAAAAAATTTAAAAAATGGTTTTTTTTTTTTTTTCATTCCCAACAAATAATAAAATTTTTTGAATACATTAAAAGTCCCTATGAAAAAGCTCCCCCCAAAAACCCACCCCCCCCATGGGAGGGAAAAGACAAAAAAAAAAAGGGGATCCTCATGTTGGAATTTTAACTGGAAAAATAATCATAATTGCCAAAACCCACGTCCGAATTTTTAAAGGTGAAGGGGAAAATTTGGGAAAAAATAATATAAAAAATTTTTACGGGAGAAGGACTTAAAAACCCCCCGGGGGACAGTAAAAATTACAGCAGTGTAAAGGCAGCACTCCAAGGCAAAAAAGAACCAGGGGTTTTTAAAAATTAAAGGGATAGGGGCACTTTGAAAAAAATTAATTCCCCCATTTACAAGTCACTGGTTAGCCCACAAAAGGGGATCCCGGGGACAGTTTTTGGGCACCATGAAACAGGAAAAAAACATTGTAAGCTTGAACAGGTACAAAGGCGGGCAAAAAAAAATAATAAAAGGACTGGGGGACTACATACCCGAAAGAAAAGCAAGATTGGGGTTTTTATTTTAAGAAAAGAGGGCTTGGGGGGGACATAAAAAATATGTTAAAAATACATAAAAGGGTTCAAAATAGAACTCCCCCCGGATTTTATTTTCCCCGGGAAACTATATCCAGAAAAAAGGTGTGTCTAGGGGAAAAAAAGGTTTCTACATAAACATAAAAGGGGATTTTTTTTACTGTAAGACATTAGATTTGGGGAAGTCCCCTGCCAGGGGGAACATGTCAGGGTAATTTTCACTAAAAAAATTAAAAAACATCGGGAAAACATTTGGGAGTCAAAAAAATAACAATTTTTAGTACCAGGATTCTGGAGAAGGGTCTCGAAAAATTTTCCCCTAAAATTTTTAATTTATATAACAAGTTATATTTGACCAGGTTTCGGAGAAGGGGTCGGGATAAAATTTCTAAAGTAATAATATAACAGGTTAAAGTGCCCGGGGAAACCGGAAAGGGGTTGGATAAAATTTCTAATGTAAAAATATAACAGGTTATAGTGCCCGGGGATTCGGAAAAGGGTTCGGATACTTTTCTAGATTTAATAATAAAAAAATTTAAAGTGCCCGGGAATCTGGAGAAGGGTCGGGATATATTTCTAAATGAAATTTAATATAACAATTTTTATAGTAAACCGGGAAATTCGGGAGAAGGGTCTGGAAAATTTTTCTAGTTAAAAATAAAAATAAAAAGTTTAAAGTGACCGGTTTTTCCCTGGGAAGGGTCTGGAAACATTTCTTTTGAAAATAATACAACGGGTTTTCTAGTGACCAGATTCGGAGAAGGGTCGGAGACTTTTCTAATGAAAAAATTTAATAACGGGGTTCCTAGGGGACCGGTTTTTTTGGAGAAGGGTCTGGAAAACCTTTTTTAATGTAAAAAATAACGGGTTTCAAGTGACCAGAATTTTGGAAAGGTCTGGATACTTTTTCTAGATGTAATAATATAACATTTCAAAGGGGCCCAAGGTTTTCTGGAGAAGGCCCGGGATACATTTCTAAAATGTAAAAATATAACAATTTATAGTAAACCAGGATTCGGGAGAAGGTCTGGATACTTTTCTAGATGAAAATAAAAAACAAGTTATAGTGCCCGGGGAATTTCGGGAAAAGGGTTTCTGGATACTTTTTTCTAATGTAATAATATAACAAAAAATATGACCGGGAATCTGGAAAGGGTCTGGATTATTTCTAGATGAAATAAAAAAAACAATTTATAGTGCCCGGGATTCTGGAGAAGGGTCGGATACATTTAAAGATGTAAAAAAATTTTAAAATTTAAAGTCCCCCGGGGATACTGGAAAAGGGGTCTGGATAATTTCAATTGTAATAATATAACAATTAAAGTGACCAAAATTCGAAAAGGGGCCCGATAAAATTTCTAGTTTAAATTTAATAAACAATTATATGACCAGGATTCTGGAGAAGGGTCGGGAAACTTTTCTAGACGAATAAAAATAAAAAAATTTATAGGGGCCCGGGGAAATTCGGGAAAAAGGGGCTGGTAAATTCAAATTTTAATAATAAAACCCAATTTTATAGTGCCCGGGGAAATTCTGGAAAGGTCGGGAAAATTTTCAGATGAAAATAAAAATAAAAAAATTTTAATAGTGCCCGGGGAACCCGGAGAAGGGCCCTGGATAAATTTCTAAAATGAAAATAATAAAACCCAATTTTAATATGACCTGATTCTGGAGAAGGGCCCGGGTTTACATTTTCTAAAATTAAAATATAAAAATTATAGGACCGGGTTTCCCGGAGAAGGGTCTGGATCCTTTTCTAGATGAAAAATATAACAATTTAAAAAGTACCAAAATTCTGGAAAGGGGTTTTGGATAAAATTCAAGAGAAAAAAAACCCAACAAGTATAGTGACCGGGATTCGGAAAAAAGGTCGGAAAACTTTTTCCAACGAAATAATTTATAACAAGTTATATTGCCCGGGGAAACGGGAAAAGGTCGGAAATACTTTTCAAGATGTAAAAAATAAAAAATTTTAGTGACCAGGTTTCGGGAAAAGGGAAACGGGAAAAATTTCTAGATGGTAATGATATAACAAGTTATAGGACCAGGATTCTGGAAAGGGTCGGAAAGACATTTCTAGATGTAAAAATTAAACAATTTTTATAGTGACCCTGGATTCTGGAAAAGGGTTTTGGAAATACTTTCTACATTAATAATATAAAAATTCTATTGCCCGGGGATTCGGAGACGGTCGGGAACCCTTTTCAAAGATATAAAAAAAAAACCCCAAGTTATAGTGCCCGGGGATTTTGGAAAAGGGCGGGAAATACTTTTTCTAGTTTGTAAAAATATAACTTTTTTTAAAATGGACCAAAATTTCTTGGAAAAAGGGTCCCGGGATACATTTCTATATGAAATTTAATATAACAATTTAATATTTACCGGTTTTCCGGAAAGGGGTCTGGATACATTTTTAAGAGAAAAATATAACAATTTAAAAAGTTAACCAAAATTCTGGATAAGGTTTCGGAGCCCATTTCTAGATGTAATGATATAACAATTTAAAAAGTGACCATATTCGGGAGAAGGGCGGAGAAAAATTTCTAGATGTAAAAAAAACCCCGGGTTATATTTACCGGGGATTCTGGAGAACGGTCAGGAGGACTTTTTCAAGAAAAATAATAAAAACCAATTTATATTTTCCCGGGGTATCTTAGAAGGCCCTGGGATACATTTTTTAGTTTAATAATGAACAATTTTATAGTGGCCCGGGGATTCGGAAAGAAGGGCCGGGAAAACTTTTTCTAAAAAAATAATAGAACAAGTTATGTAAACCAGTTTCGGAAAAGGGGTCAAAGACATTTCAATTTTAATAAAGAACAATTTTATAGTAAACCGGATTCTGGAAAAGGGGTCGGATACTTTTAAAGGGGTTTAAAAATTTAGAACAATTTATATTTGACCAGGTTTCCTGGAAAAGGGTCTAAATACATTTTTTTTGGATGAATAAAAAGAACAAGTAAAAGGACGGGGATTCGGGGAAAAAACGGCCCCGAACTTTTCTAGAAATAATAATATAAAAATTATAGTGCCCGGGATTCGGGGAGAAGGCTGGATACATTTTCCTAGTTTGTAAAAAACTAAACTTTTTAAAGCATTTGGATGGACTTTCTTTTTTTTTTTTAAACCTTACAAACAAGTGACAAAAAAAAATGCTAAAAACTAATGCAAGTTTTTTTTAAAAAAAATTTAACAAGGGCCCCCCAAAAACCTCTTTGTAAGGCAAACCTTGCTTTACCCTTGCTAAAATATAAAAACCTTTAATTTTGACTCAGGGGGCCCGCATTTATTTTTTGGCGGCGGATGGAAATCCTGACAAAAAGCGCCTTCGTAGACTTTTTAACTTTTAAAAGGGATTTTTCTCCCCAATGCTTTTTCACTGATCACGGGCCAGTTTTTTCATCCTCTTGCCTCTTCAGGCTTTTTTTTGGTTCTAACCAAAATCAGAAAAATTTTTTAACCCCTATAAGAAATTTCAACATCACAAAGAAAAACCATACGGGATTTTTTAGGGACATGTAAGAAAACCCGTCTAGGTCAAAAAACTTTTTTTTTCCCCAAAATTGCAAAAAAAAATCGGGGACTCTGACTTTTTTGCAATGGGAACAATAAAACCTAGACATTTTTCATACTTTTTCCCCGTTCATTTTTGGGCAAAAAAAGTTAAAATTTCTCCGAGGAGTAGGAACAATTGTTTAAATTTTTAAAACCCAAAAAGTTTAATCTTGAAAGATAAAGATTCCCCAAACT
>JAODAL010053889.1:0-24974 GCA_025379985.1 Phyllomedusa bahiana | reverse complement strand
CTGAAAGCAATGAAAAATCACACTGAAATTTTGGATCTGAAAAGGGGACCCAAAACTTTGAGTCAAAAAAATTGTATCCAAAAATGCCGTGCGAACATCCCCTTTAAAAAAACCCCATTCCTTTTTTCCCTATCTAAAAGGGAGTTCAAGCAAATTCCCTGACAGTTGGCCCCTCCCCCCCTTTGGCAGCTGCACATTACTGTGCGATTTAAGATGCCAACAACCTGGACATTTAAAACCCAACAGAAAGCTGTAATTAATACACACCATGACCTTTGCCCCCCCCCCCCCCCCCCCCCCCTTTAAGGCTAAAAAATTTTCCACCACATCTCTGACCCAACTCTTCCCAATATGATTCACATCTTTATGTCCCCAAATGTTTCTAGTCGACTGCAGCAGCAACAATACAGTTAGTGTCACCAAAACAACTTTTATAGATTATGTATGCGTCTCCTTCAGATACAGTGCAGCGCTACGCACAGACCTCCGCCCATACTGACCTCTAACTTATAGTAGCTGTTATCCCAGTTCAAACAGCAATAATCATAAAGGGTACAGTGTAAACATAACCTGTAATGTAAAAAAAAATAGATAAATTACAAAGCATTGCAAAAGACACAAAACGAAAAGGACCATTTGATTTTAAAAGTTCTTAGCAATACAAAAAGAACAAGCCAACGCCCGGGGAAAACAGTTGGGTAATTTTCAATTTAAAAGTCTTTGGGGAAGCAGCAGAAAAAGTGAGCGAAATTTGTGTTGAGCGATTTTTTTAGACAAAATTGAAATAGGCAAGGGTTTTTTTTGGGGGATTGAAATTTTTCCGATCCCTGCGATAAATTTTGGTTAAAATCTGTGCATCATTATTAAGATCGCCCTTTTTTGGCGGGTTTCCCTTTAATTTTGGGGGCCAAGGGAAAAACAGTTACAGAATAGAGCAGGGTGAGATTTTGGGGTTTGGGGCGTCCCTGTCTGGGATGTGTTTGGTTGGATGGCTGGAAAAATCACTGACCTCCCCTTTTTTCATAGAAAAAGCGTTTCCTGTTTCAGCCCAGTGTCTTTCCGCGTCTCATAGGGATAGGACCCGGGCTTGCCTGTGGCCCCAAAAAAGCTCCAAACGAAAATTTGTTTTTCTGCCGGGGAAAACCCCTTCTATTAGCTGTGATCCTTCCAAAATTTTGTTAGGGTTAGAGATTTGAAGATTTTTTTTAGTTAGCCCAGAGAAATTTTAAAAAAAGAATTACCCCTGAAAATTTACGGCGGGGTGAGCGGGGGGGGGGGCCCCGCGGGCAAACACAAAAACAGCTCTATCTTTTAAAGAACACTGGAAAAAAATTTCCCAACCAAAGACTTGTGTAGACATTGTAGTGGAATATCCTTTTATTTTTAAACCAGTTTGCTATTAAAATTTTATTTCCTGGATATTGGGCAGCCTAAAACTTTTTATTGGTTAACACACCCAATTTTTTAGTAACTGCAGGTCTCTTTGTTAGCTAAAAAAACCACTTTTATTATCGTATACTTTCAGATAGGTGTTCTTTTTAAATTTTTTACCCATTACATTTGGGGATGTTGTTTATATCCCCCTTGCGTTAAATTAAAACCCAGCAATTTTGAAATTCAGCACAGGTTGTTTTTTCCCAAAAAAATCCCGTGTATGTACAAAAACATCCCCCAGTTACGTGTTTTTTTACTTTTGCGCACCAGCATTTTTCCCATTGACGCAGATCTATTAAATTTTAAAACAGAAATTTCTATTTTCACCACGGGTTTAAATTGAAAGGTGCAAAAAATTTCGTTTATTATCCCAAAAACAAAAACATTTAAATTGTTTTTTGACTTTTGCGCACCCAGCATTGTTCTTTGGGCGCAGCATTACGTAAATTTTAAAAAAACGGCCAATTCTTATTCACCACAGGTGAATTAAAAGGTGAAAAAAATATCTTTTTATTTACCAAAACAAAACCATTTAAAGTTTTTTTTTGACTTTTGCGCACCCAGAAATTGTTCATTGACGCAGCATCTACGAAAAATCTTAAAACACAATTTATATTCCCCAACAGGTAAATTTGGGGAAAGGTGCAAAAAATATGGGTTTATTTTTCCAAAAAACAAAAACATTTAAAGTGTTTTTTGACTTTTGCGCCCCCCGGGCATTTTTCATTGACGCAGCATCTACGTAATTTAAAACAGAAATTTTCTATTTTCCCACAGGTGATTAAAAGGGGTGAAAAAAATACCGTTTATTATATAAAAAACATAAAAATTTTACGTTTTTTTTGACTTTTGCACACCCAGCATTTTCACTGACGCAGAAATCTACGTAAATTTAAAAAAAACCCCCAGCAATTCTATTTTAAACCACAGGTGAATTAAAAGGGTGCAAAAAAATATCGTTTTTATTATCCCAAAAACATAAACAGTTACCGTGTTTTTTTTACTTTTGCACACCCCGCATTGTTCATTGACGCAGAAATTACGTAAATCTTAAAACAGCAATTCTTTTATTCCCAAAGGGTAAAATTGAAAGGGAAAAAAAATATTTTTAAATTATACCAAAACAAAACATTTTAGTTTTTTTTTGACTTTTGCACCCCCCCGGGCATTGTTCATTGACCCCCAGCATCTACGAAAACCCTTTAAAACAGAAATTCATATTAAAGCCAGGTGAATTGAAAGGTGCAAAAAATCCCGTTTATTATCCCAAAACATAAAAATTTAAAGTTTTTTTAAATTTTTTGCGCACCCAGCATTGTTCTTTGACGCAGCATCTACGAAAATTTTAAAAAACGCAATTCTATTTTCCCCAACAGGTGAATTAAAAAGGTGCAAAAAAAAAAATTTTAAATTATATCAAAACAAAAACAGTTATGTTTTTTTTTGGACTTTTGCCCACCAGCATTGTTCTTTGCGCAGCATTACTTTAAATTTTTAAAAACGAAATTCTATTTCCCCACAGGTGAATTAAAAGGTGAAAAAAATATCGTTTATTTTTTAAAAACCAAAAATAACATTTTCGTGTTTTTTGACTTTTGGGGCCCCCAGCATTGTTCATTGAGGGCGCATCTACGTAATTTTTAAAAACAGCAATTCTATTTTCCCACCACGGGTTTGGAATTGAAAGGTGAAAAAAATTTATCGTTTTTTATCCCAAAAACCCAAAAACATTTAAAGGGTTTTTTTTGGGGGGAAAACTTTTGCAAACCCAGCATTTTTAAATTGTTTGCAGATCTACGTAAATTTTAAAAAACGAAAATTTCTATATTTCCCCACGGTAAAATTAAAAAGGTGAAAAAAATTTTTTTTTATTATCCCAAAAACATAAACAGTTACGTTTTTTTTTGACTTTTGCACACCCCCTTTGTTTCATTGGGCAACTACGTAAAATCTTAAAACAGAAAATTTAATTTTCCCACCACGGTGAATTAAAAGGGTGCAAAAAAAAAAAATGTTTATTATCCCAAAAACAAAACCCAGTTACGTTTTTTTTTGATTTTTTGCAAAACCCAGCATGTTCTTTGACGCGCATCTACGTAAATTTTTTAAAACAGCAATTCTATTTTCACCACAGGTGAATTTAAAAAGGTAAAAAAAATTTTCCGTTTTTTATATAAAAAATATAACAGGTACGGGGTTTTTTGACTTTTGAAAAAACCCCCGCATTGTTAAAATCCGGGCATCTAAAATAAATCTTAAACGAAATTTTCCTATTTTCGCCAGGTGAATTAAAAGGGTTGCAAAAAATACCTTTCTATTATCCCAAAAAACATAAAGATACGGGGTTTTTTGGATTTTTGCCCAGTCCCGTTTTGTTGATAGACACCTTGAAGTTAAAAAATTTGGGGAATCCAGCAATTTTTTTTTTGGATTAGAGGGTTTTTGGAGAATAGCTTTTGTTTTGCCGTTTTTTAAATTAAGGACTTTCCAAAACTTTTTCCATCCCTTTCTCAAATTTTTATATTTCTGAACATGGGCAAAATGCAGGTGGTAAGCGGCAAAGAGGGGGGTAGCACATGGAGGTAGAGGGATGATGAGAGGTGCTCCTTCCCGTGTGGCGGGAAAAAGCATGCCCGCGGGGTCGTCTGTTGCGGGGGGAAACCCCTCAGGCCTGGGACGCTGGGTCAGGGGGCCCTTTTGAATTTAAATAACGAACCCTCGCGGCCCCAAACTGTTTATTCAGTTGGGTTTAAAGAACCCCGCATTAGCAGTTTACCTCCCCCGTCCTCGCAGTCAGGCCACAAATGTCAAACATCAGCATCCTCAGCATTGGGCCAAAAATGAAAGGGCCCCAAAAGTCAACTGTGTTTCCCCCACTGTGGATAATCCAAATTTTCTGAAGACCTCTTTGATGACAAAAAGCGGTTGGGGTCGAAAGGGATGTTAAAAGAAAAAGAGGTGATTTTTGTTGCTTGACGCCCGTTATGATGCCAAACAGGGAGGTTAAGGAAGCCGGTCAATCGGCAAAATCCCGGGGGGGTCGGCAAACCCCGCAGTGCCCTTGCTTGTAAACCCCCAGCTTTGGATGCAGGGAAAATCCCGGAGACCCAAGTCACTGTGTTGATGATGATGTTTTGATGACGGGCATTGCGGAAAATTTCCCGGTCTTTTCCGCAGAATTTGCTTTCGAAACCGGCTTCATCTTTGGGGAGGAGGGAAAGGGCGATGGGGTAGTGTCAATTTGGGGTCCCGCCCCAAAAAAAGGGGGAGGGGGGGTCCCCAGAAGTCCGGGTGATTGATTCCCCCAGCCACGGTCAGCGCAAACCCGGGTCCTCGTTATCGCCGTCAAAAAAAATCCAGGACCTCTCCAAACCTGGGCCTTTTTTGAGCAAGCCTTTTATTCACCCAGCGATGTCATTTTGCCCCCTTTGCCGTTTAAAAGCATTTAGTTTGGGCAAAACCCCTTTAAATGGTTTAAATACTTTTTAACCCTGTCTTGGGCAAAAAGCAGCGAATGCATGAGTTGAAATGGAAAGGGGAAAACTTGGCCAAAAAAGGCCAGACCAACGCCCGGGCCCCAACCACTGTCCACCCCCCTGTTTTCCGCCTCCCCCCTCCTCCGCCAACCCCCAAGCGTTTTCCCCAAACTGCCATGTCTTCTCAAAAAAAATCATGTAGGGATCAGCCTCCGCTTCAGCCTCCACCGTCGCCCGGTACCCCCAGAGGGGGCCCCCTCCTACCCCTTTCCTTCCCCCCAGTTTGAAGACCTGCACGCCTTACAGGGGGCCCTTTTAGCAGCCCGCCTTCTGTCTTTTCCCGGGTTTGGGGGCAGAAGAAACAATTTAAACCCAAAAACCTTCCCCAAAACCAAAAGCCTGAAATTTTGGCATTGCCAGGCTTTTGGCCTTGGAAATGTTGCCTTTCCGTCTGGTGGACACAGAATGGGTTCCGCCACGTCATGGCCCACGCCTGCCCCCAATACCAGATGCCGAGCCGCATTTATTTGCCCGAAAAGCCGTCCCTGCCCTGGCCAGCCAGTGTCATCTAAAATTTCAAGCGCGTTGTCTGCATCTGTGCCGGAAAAGTCCATCTCACCACAGCACGATGGACTAGTAAGCACGGCAAGGCCGGTATATCTCTGTGACAGCTCACTGGGTGAGCTGGGGTGGATGTCTCTGGGGGTGACGGGTGGCTCTCAGGCTCGGCGCTACGCTCATTCAAAACCGCAGGGATGGTGCAGGGTTCTTTCCCCAAGGTCCTCTGGTGGCATCACGTGCCAGAGACCACCAGGCGTGTTGAAATTAATCTGCCTTGGAGGACCGTCACACACGGTCAGGAGCTCGTGAGAGGCTGCTCCGCAAGTGGGACCGGAAGCGCTGGATGGGTGGAACAAGAACCTTGTGCCAGGCATTGGTGGTGTGCGATAACGGGCGAATCTGCTGGCACGCCATTAAGATTGGTAGGCTGGAGCACATCCTTGCCTGGCACATGTTCATGAACCTTTTCGTCAGAAATTTCTAAAGAGCTACCCGGGTCGCTGGACTGCCTGCTGAAGAAGGCTCGAGGTCTGAGTTCACACTTCGCCGTTCGCACCTGCTTCGTCACGCCTGGCTGCGTTGCAGAGTCAGCGTCGGCCTCCCCGTCAACCGTTCTCATTGTTGGACGTCGGCAACACGTGGGAATTCCACCTTCCAATGCTCAGCGATTGTGGCAGAGGCAAATGCCATTACGCAGTCGAAGTGGAACACATGGCTGACAAGGCAGGGGTGCGACCTCGGGGTGTTGAACCACCTGAGAGTGGAGGCAGGTGAAAGAGCTCTGCACAGCCTTGACCAGTTTTGAAGAACGCCACCAAAATGGTCAGTGCAGACAATGCCTTGTCAGCTGAGCATTGTATGGGTGACTTAGTTCTCGGAGACGATCGTTGGAACTCTGAAACAAAAGGTCCGCCAGCGGACGGAGATGAGACGGACAAGATGCGGACACAACGGAGCCTTTCTCTCCTGTCAAATCCACAGGCCTGGAACAGTTTCACAATTTCATCGGTTCTTCATTTAGGCAGTGGGTTCGGGGTCCAGAGCTAGTGCAAGTGGCGTATCGCTCTCAGGGTGCAATCATCTCAGGCAAGTCAGGGCTGTGTGATGCTGTGCCGGAGGCAGCGGAGGAGGAGGAGGAGGAGTCTTTCCTAGACACTGATGTTACCGAGCGTCCTGCCTTGGAAAGTGGTTGGGCGGAATTTTGGAGGCGGAGGAGGAAGATGAGGAGATTCAGTTTGCTAGTGACCCTCGACACCAGAGCTTGGGAAATCAAGGCTCCATCTCTCACATTGAGTGCTTGGATGCTCCGTTTCCTCCAACATGGATCCTCGCATTTAAGGCCATCAAAAATAACAACAGTTACTGGGTGGCCACCATCCTGGATCCCCGGTACAAAACAAAACTCAGCACTTTCCTTCCACCCACCCAAATAGAGAGTAAAATGCATGGAAAATGGGACCTTGCTGATTGATTCAACCTGGAGACATCTGTTGCGTCTGCTTCCACGTTCCCAAATGTCACGGGTGGAACCAACATCAGCGACGTGACAGCAGTAGAGTGCCAAGCTTAGGCGTAGCGGCATCAGCAGCAGGGGCATGGTGGCGGAAAAAAATAAAAAACAAATAAAAAAAAAAAAAAAAAAAAAAAAAAAAAAAAAAAATAAAAAAAAAAACAACAAAAAAAAAAAAAAAAAAAAAAAAAAAAAAAAAAAAAAAAAAAAATAAAAAAAAAAAAAAAAAAAAAAAAAAAAAAAAAAAAATAAAATACAAAAAAATAAAAAAAAAAAAAAAAAAAAAAGAAAAAAAAAAAGGAAAAAAAAAAAAAAAAAAAAAAAAAAAAAAAAAAAACAAAAAAAAAAAAAAAAAAAAAAAAAAAAAAAAAACAAAAAAAAAAAAAAAAAAAAAAAAAAAAAAAAAAAAAAAAAAAAAAAAAAAAAAAAAAACAAAAAAAAAAAAAAAAAAAAAAAAAAAAAACAAAAAAAAAAAAAAATAAAAAAGGGGGGGGGAAAAAAAAAAAAAAAAAAAAAAAAAAAAAAAAAAAAAAAAAAAAAAAAAAAAAAAAAAAAAAAAAAAAAAAAAAAAAAAAAAAAAAAAAAAAAAAAAAAAAAAAAAAAAAAAAAAAAAAAAAAAAAATAAAAAAAAAAAAACAAAAAAAAAAAAAAACAAAAAAAAACAAAAAAAACAAAAAAAAATAAAACAAAAAAAAAAAAAAAAAAAAATATCAAAAAAAAAAAAAAAAAAAAACGATATCAAAAAAAATAAAAAAAAAAAAGAAAAAAAAAAAAAAAAATAAAAGGCCTAATGGCGTGACCATCTGGCAATCTTTGTTTACCACCTCACCAAACGCCTGCAATGCAGGGCCACACATCCACACACACAAGATCAGCTTATGATTCATGGTGCACGACTATCTGCGTCTCAACACCAATGTTTTTGTATGTGTTCCGGACCCAATAGACTTCTGGGAATACAAATGGACGAATGGCCCTGAGATGGTCTTCACGCCATAGATGGTGTTGTCCTGCCCAGCCAGCAAGCGTTCATATATGAGCGGGACTTCAGCAACAGCTGGAGGTGTCAATTACAGAAACGCATCCGGCTTTCACAGATAATGTGGATCGTTGACTTTCATCAAGATGAATTCAGGCGATGGATGTATGATGATGTTGTGGCCCCAATTGCGGAGGTCACCCGATTAGTTGCGGTCTACTTCACATTCCTTTTCAAACAGAAATGGTCCTCTTGAAACTTTTTTTTAAAATGATCATTTTTACTGCAATTTTTTATTCTCTTTTCCTCTTTTATTCTCTTTTGATCGTGAGGAGACTGTATAAGACAGCAAGGTTTCATGACAACACCATATTTCCATTTACTCACTTTATCTTAAGAAGTTTTCGCATTGTCAATGGTTTTTTGAGGCGTTTCTGTTGCTGTGTGATACAGCTATAATTATGGTCCTTTGGAACTGAAATTGTGGCTTCTAAGTGGCATTTCTCACTCACAATTTTTATAGTGCTGAGAAGTCATATTTATTATTTTTTGGGCGGTCATGTAAGCTGTGAGATACAGCAATAATTCATAGTCCTTTGAACAGAAATGGAGTTCTAAGTGGCATTTCTCCCTCACCAATTTTTAACTGTAGGCTGAGATGTCATATTATAATTTTTTGGGGTCATGTAGCTGTCAGATAACAGCATATAATCCTGGTCCTTTGGAACAAGACAATGATGGCTTCCTAAGACTGGCTATTTCTCCTCACAATTTTTAACAGTGGCTGAGAATGTCATTTTTATTAATTTTTTGGTTCATGCTGCTTTGAAATGCAAGCAATTACTACTGTCCGTATTATAAAAAAAATGTTATTTCTACAGACATTTGTTCTTCACAATTTGACCCAAAGTGGCTTCAAAGGTCATGCTTTGAATTTTGGGGGCATTTTGCTTTTGAAATGCAGCCAATACTACAGGTCCTATTCATAAAAAATGTTGTTTCTAATGGACATTTGTTCTTCACAATTGGTCAAAAGTGGTCGTTGGTCATGCTTTGGAATTTTTGGGGGCATTTTGCTGTGACATGCAGCTATACTACAGGTCTATTCTAAAAAATGTTGTTTCTACAGACATTTGTTATTCACAATTGTCCCAAGTGGATCAAGGTTCATGTTTGAATTTTTGGGGGGCATTTTGATGTGACATGCAGACTATACTACAGGTCCTATTCTAAAAAAATGTTGTTTCTAACGACATTTTTTCTTCACAATTGTCCAAGTGGCTCAACGTCATGCTATTAGAATTTTTGGGGGCATTTTGCTGTGAACATGCAGCTTATACAGGTCCTATTCTAAAAAATGTTGTTTTAACAGGACATTTGTTATTTACAATTGTCAAGAGTGGCTCAAGGGTGGTGGGTTGGCTGTCAGAAACAGGAATAGTAGGACACTGTTAATGGACACATATTGCAAAATGACTTGTTTTTGCAAGATCTTTAACATAGCTTTCAATCCCTGTATTGAGAAACCCACTTTAATACAATGAAAAAAAAGAGAAACAAAGACATGGTGGGATTCCATCCTATTTTAAAATGTGTTTTTTAGAATTAAAACTACTAAAAAACTGCATGTACAAATGTTGGTAAAAAAAATTCCCCTGAATTGTCACAAAGGTTGGTATACAGGGAAAACTTGACCAGTGTAGGTTATTCAAGAGGACATGGAGTATGGAGCACGGACGAGAACAAAGTACAGAGACAATTTTCCTCCAGCACGTTGAGTAAAATGAGAAAAAGAATTGCCAAGCAAAAGGGCACCTGGGTGTAACAGGAGCGTAACCACCAGGTATTTCCAAGTGGAAGATCAATTGGTCCGCACTCTAGGAGGGCAAGCGTCTACCCAGGTCTTGACTGTGTATGAGAAGGCTGAGTTTCTCACACTTCCGATTCCGCACTCTGCTTCAGCACGACAGTTTTTGTTGCTGCATATCAGGGCAATTTTAAACCTGCGTGTTAATAGGATGACGGACGCCCAGCCTGGGCTATCACCGCACCCACTGTAACTCCGGCCCTGGGTCATTGCTGTGGCACAGGACAGTTTCTAGTCAAATGTCCAGTTCAAACTAAAATGGTGGTTGAAAGAATTCCTTTTTCCGGCACTTTGTAACTCTGGGGGTCAGAAGGTTTAATGGTCATACTGTGGACCCATGACAGGGACAGTATATGTCCAGTTCAACTAAAATGGTGTTTGAAAGACTCTTTTTTCTGGCACTTTTAAATGTTGGGTAGACAGGTTTAATGGTCATTCTTGCGGTTCAGGACAGATATAGTTAGTGTCCAGTACAACTAAAATGGTGGTTGAAAGACTCCTATTTTGCGGCACTTTTAAATCTGGTGGTTCTATGCAGGTTTGGGGCTCATGGCTCGTTCCAGGACAGGAGAATAATCAATGTCAGTTCAAGTAACATGATGGTTCAAAATTCTACTGCCTTCTGGCACTTTTTAATTTGTGGGTGATGCAGGTTTAAGGGTCATGCCTGTGGGTACAGACAGGTAGTGAATGGTCCTGTGACTTTTTTCAGTGGACTTTTATAACCTAAGTGTGTTGCCTTAAGATGTAGCACGTATCCAATTGATGTTGTGGATGTTAATTTCAGCTTCTCCAGCCTTATTATGGGTGTAATAATGAAGGTGTTGTTGCTCTCCCATAGACCTTTAATGGTAATTGATCATAATCGATGCTCATATCGAAAAAACCTTTTCGATAGCGGCGACTATCGACTGTCGTCGATCCGATAGGCCAACGCAATCGCTCAACACTACTGGAGACATCTGTTGCGTCTGCTTCACGTTCCCAAATGTCACGGTGGAAACAACATCAGCGACGTGACAGCAGTAGAGTGCCAAGTAGGCGTTGCGGCGCAGCAGGCAAGGTTGGACAGAATGCCGTAATGGGTGACCTCTGGCCTTCTTTGTTTTCCACTCACAACGCATGCAATGCAGGGCACACATCCAACCACAGAGATCAGCTTAGATCATGGTTGCTACGACTATTCTGCGTCTCAAAACACAATGTTTTTGGCATGTGTTCCGGCCAATCGACTTCTGGGTATCCATAAGTGGACGAATGGCCCGAGCTGGCTCTTCACGCCATAGAGGTGTTGTCCTGCCCAGCAGCAGCGTCATATTCTAGGGACTCAGCACAGCTGGAGTTGTCATTACAGACAACGCATCGGGCTTTCCACAGATAATGTGGACGTTTGACTTTCATCAAGATGAATCAGGCATCGGATCTCTGATGATGTGTGGCCCCAAAATTGCCGATGGTCACCGATTAGTTGACGGTCTACTTCACATTCCTTTTCAAACAGAAATGGTCCTCTTGAAACTTTTTTTTTAAAGATGATCATTTCTTACTGCAATTTTTTTCTCTTTTCCTCTTTTATTCTCTTTCGTGTGAGGGACTGTAAAAAGACAGCAATGTTTCATGTCAACACCATATGTCCATTTATCACTTTATCTTAGAAAGTTTACGCATTGTCAAATGGTTTTTGAGGGTCATGTTGCTGTGAGATACAGCTATAATTATGGTACTTTGGAACAGAATGTGGCTTCTAAGTGGCACTTTCTCCCTCACAATTTTTAATAGTGGCTGAGAAGTCATTTTTATAATTTTTTGGGGTCATGTAAGCTGTGAGATACAGCAATAATCATAGTCCTTTGAACAGAAAATGTGGCTTCTAAGTGGCATTTCTCCCTCCAATTTTAACTGTGGCTGAGAAGTCATATTTATAATTTATTTGGGGTTCATGTTGCTGTTCAGATACAGCATAATCATGGTCATTGGAACAGAAATGTGGTTCTAAGTGGCTTTTCTCCCTCACAATTCTTTAACAGTGGTGGAAGTCATTTTATAATTTTTTGGGTCATGCTGCTTTGAATTGCAAGAAACTACAGGTCCTATTATAAAAAAAATGTTCTTTCTAACAGAATTTGTTCTTCACAATTGACCAAAGTGGCTCAAAGGTCAGCTTTGAATTTTTGGGGGCATTTTGCTTTGAAATGCAGCAATCTACAGGTCCTATTCTAAAAAATGTTGTTTTAATAGGACATTTGTTCTTCACAATTGTCAAAAGTGGCTCATGGGTCATGTTTTGAATTTTGGGGGCATTTGCTGTGACATGCAGCTATACTACAGGATCCATTCTAAATATGTTGTTTCTAACAGACATTTGTTCTTCACAATTGTCAAAAGTGGCTCAAGGGTCATGCTATGAATTTTTGGGGGCATTTTGCTGTGACATGCAGCTATACTACAGGTCCTATTCTTAAAAATGTTGTTCTAACAGGACATTTTTTCTTCAACAATTGTCCCCCCACAAAGTGGCTCAACGAGTCATGCTTTGAATTTTTGGGGGCATTTTGCTGTGACATGCAGTATACTACAGGTCTATTCTAAAAAAATGTTGTTTTATTTATAACCGACATCTTTGTTATTAACAATTGTCAAGAGTGGCTCAAGGGTGGTGGTGCTGTCAGAAACAGGGAATAGGTAGTGACACTGTTATGGAACATATTGCAAATGACTTGTTTTTGCAAGATCTTTACATAGCTATCAATCCCTGTATTGAGACAACCCATTTAATACAATGAAAAAAAAGAGAAACAAAGACATGGTGAGATTCCATATTTTAAAAATGTGTTATCTAGAATTACTACTAAACAACTTTGCACTGTACAAAATAGTTGGTAAAAAAAATTCCCTGAATTGGTACAAGGGTTTGGTACAGGAAAACTTGACCAGATGTAGGTTAATTCAGAGGACTGGAGTCATGGAGCACGGACAGAGGAACAAAGGTACAGAAGACAATTTCCTCCAGCACGTTGAGTAAAATGAGAAAACAATGCCAAGCAAAAAGGGCACTGGGTGTAACAGGAGCGTTAACCACCAGTATTTCCCCCCCAAGTGAGCTCAATTGGTCCGCACTATACCGGAGGGGCAAGCGCTACCCAGGTCTTGACTGTGTACTGAGGAATGGCTGGGAGTTCTCTCACTTCCGCTTCCGCACTCATGCTTCAGCACGAAGTTTTTGTTGCTGCGTCACTCAGGGCATTTTAACCTGCGTGTTAATAGAATGACGAGACGCCCAGCCTGTGGCTCTCAACGACACCCACTGTAACTCCGTCCCTGGGTCATTGCTGTGGCAAGGACAGTTCTAGTCAATGTCCAGTTTCAACTAAAAATGGTGGCTTGAAAGGACTCCTTTTTCCGGGCACTTTGTTAATCTGGGTGGTCAGACAGGTTTAATGGTTCATACTGTGGCCAGGACAGGGACAGTATATGTCCAGTCAAACTAAAATGGTGGTGAAAAGAACTCCTTTTTTGGCACTTTTTAAACTGTGGGTCAGACGGTTTAATTGGTCATTTGCGGTACAGGACAGATATAGTTAGTGTCAGTTCAAACTAAAATGGTGGTTGAAAAGACTCTTTTTGCGAGACTTTAAATCTGGTGGTCATGCAGGTTTGGGGCTCATGCTGCGTTCAGGACAGGGATATTCAATGTCCAGTTCAAGTAACATGATGGTTCAAATCCTACTGGCCTTTCTGGCACTTTTTAATTTGTGGTGATGCAGGTTATTAAGGGTCATGCTGTGGTACAAGACAGGGATAGTGAATGGTCTGTGACTTTTTTCTGTGACTTTTATAACCTAAGTGTGTTGCCTAAGATGTAGCACGTATCCAATTGACTGTTGTGGATGTTAATTTCAGCTTCTCCAGCCGTGTTTGGGGTGTAAGTATAATGAAGGTGTTGTTGCTCTCCCATAGACTTTAAATGGTTAATTGCTCTTAATCGATCTCACTATAGCAAAAAAACTTACTCGATAGCGGCTTCCGATATAGATGTTCGGCTCGATCTCGATAGCCAACGCAATTCGCTCAAACACTACTGGAGACATCTGTTGGGTCTGCTTCACGTTCCCAAATGTCACGGTGGAACAACTTCACGCGACGTGACAGCAGGAGTGCCAAGTAGGCGTAGCGGGCTGCAGCAGGCAAGGTGGCGGATGCCTAATGGGTGACCTCTGCATCTTTGTTTACCACCTCACCAACGCATGGCAATGCAGGGCCACACATCCAACACACAGATATCAGCTTAAGGATATCTGGTGCAGGACTATCTGGTCTCAACACCAATGTTTTGCATGGTGTTCCGGACCCAATAGACTTTGGGTATCCAAAATGGAGAGATGGCCCCGAGCTGGACTATTCACGCATAGAGGTGTTTGTCCTGCCCAGCAGACCAGCGTCCATATCTGAGGGACCCTACAGCACAGTGGAGGTGTAATTACAGACAGACGCATCCCGGCTTTCCACAGATAATATGGATCGTTTTGACTTTCATCAAGATGGAATCAGCATGGATCTTGATGATGTTGTGGCCCCAATTGCGAGGTCACCGATTAGTTGACGGTCTTACTTCACCACTTCCTTTTCAAAAACAGAAATGGTCCCTCTTGAAAACTTTTTTTTAAAATGATATTTCTTACTGCAATTTTTATTCTCTTTTCCTCTTTTATTCTCTTTTGTGTGAGGAGATCTGTAAAAGACAGCAAAGGTTTCATGACAACACCGTATTCCATTTTACTCACTTTATCTAAGAAGTTTTCGCATTGTCAATGGTTTTGAGGTCATGTTGCTGTGAGATACAGCTGATAATTATGGTCCTTTGGAAACAGTAATGTGGCTTTCTAAGTGGCAATTTCTCCCTCACAATTTGTTAAATAGTGCTGAGGAAAGTCATATTATAATATTTTGGGGTCATGTAGATGTGAGATAACAGCAATAATCATAGTCCTTTGGAACAGAAATGTGTGGCTTTCTAAGGTGGCATTTCTTCCCTCACAATTTTTTAACAGTCGGCTGAGAGTCATATTTATAATTTTTTGGGGGTCATGTAGCTGTCAGATACAGCAATAATCTGGTCCTTTGGACAGAAGGTGGCTTATAGTGCCATTTCTCCATCACAATTTTTACAGTGGCTGAGATGGTCATTTTATATTTTTTTGGGTCATTGCTGGTTTTGAAATGCAGCAATACTACAGGTCCTATTATAAAAAAATGTTCTTTCTAACAGAATTTGTTCTTCACAATTGGACCAAAGTGGCTCAAAGGTCATGCTTTGAATTTTTGGGGGCATTTTGCTTTGAAATGCAGCAATACTACAGTCCTATTCTAAAAAATGTTGTTTCTATTAGCCATTTGTTCTTCCCCCCCCCCCAAAAAAAAAATTTGTCATAAAGTGGCTCATGGGGTCATGTTTGAATTTTTTGGGCATTTTGCTGTGACATGCCAGATATACCTACAGGTCTCTATTCTAAAAATAAATGTTTGTTTCTAAAAGACATATGTTCTTCACAATTGTCCAAAGTGGCTCAAGGGTCATGCTTTGAATTTTTGGGGGCATTTTGCTGTGACATTGCAGCTATACTACAGGTCCTATTCTAAAAAAATGTTGGTTTCTAATCAGACATTTTTTCTTCAAATTGTCCAAAGTGGGCTCAACGGTCTGCTTTGATTTTTTGGGGGCATTTGCTGTTGACATCGCAGCTATACTAAGGTCCTTATTTCTAAAAAATGTTGTTTCTAACTGCATTTGTTATTCACAATTGACAGAGTGGCTCAAGGGTGGTGGTGCTGTCGACAAAGGAATAGGTAGGACACTGTTAATGGGACAAATATTGCAAAATGGACTTGTTTTGCAAGATCTTTAAAACATAGCTATCAATCCCTGTATTGAAGACAAACACATTTAATACAATGAAAAAAGAGATAACAAAGAACATGTGGGATTCCACCTATTTTAAAATGTGTTTTACTAGATTTTAAAATCATTAGCTATAAAACTTGCAGGTACAAAATAGTTGGTAAAAAATTCCCCCTTTGGGGGAAAAAAAAAAAATTGTACTAAGGGTGGATACAGAAACTTGACCAGATGTAGCGTTATTTCAGGAGGGACATGGGAGTTATGGAGCACGGACAGAGAACAAAGTCAGAGACAATTTCTCCAGCTCGTTTAGTAAAATGAGAAAAAGAATGCCAAGCAAAAGGGCCACCTGGGTGTTAACAGGAGCGTTAAACACCAGTATTTCCAAAGTGAAGCTCAAATTGGTCCTGAACTCATACGGAGGGGCAAAGCGCTACCCAAGGTCCTTGACTGTGTATGAGGAAGGCTGGGTTCTACACACTTTCGCTTCCGCACTTGCTTCAGCACGACAGTTTTTGTTTGCTGGTTCTCAGGGCACTTTACCTGCGTGTATTAGATGACGGACGCCAACCTGGGCTTCACCGCACCCACTGTAACTCCGGCCGGGGTCATGCTGTGTCACAGGACAGTTCTAGTTCAATGTCCAGTTCAACTAATGGTGGTTGAAAGTCTTCCTTTTTCCGGCAATTTGTAATATGGGGTCAGGTGACAGGTTTAATGGTATACTGTGGCCCAGACAGGACAAGTATATGTCAAGTTTCAACTAAAATGGTGGTTGAATGACTCCTTTTTCTGGCACTTTTTAAAACTGTGGGGTAAGAACCAGTTTTAATGGTCATTCTGCGGTAAGGACGATATAGTTAGTGGTCCAGTTTCAACTAAAATGGTGGTTGAAAAGACTCCTTCTTTGCGGCACTTTTTAAATATGGGAGTCATGCAGGTTTGGGGCTCATGCTGCGTTTCCAGGAAGGGATATTTCAATTTCCAGTTACAAGTAACATGATGGTTCAAATCATTACTGCCTTCTGGCACATTTTAATTTGTGGGGTGATGCAGGTTTAAGGGTCATGCTGTGGTACAAGGGAAGGGATAGTGAATGGTCTGTGACTTTTTTTCTGACGTGACTTCTTTATAAACTAAGTGTGTTGCCTAAGATGTAGCACGTCATCCATTTTGACTGTTTGTGGTGTTAATTTCAGCTTCTCCAGCCTTATTTGGGTGTAATAATGGAAGGGTGTTGTTGCTCTCCCATAGACTTTAATGGTAATTGCTCATAATCGATGCTCACTACGAATAACTTATCGATAGGGCTGTACTATCGACTGTCGCTCGATTCGATAGCCAACGCTATCGCTCAAACACTACTCGGAGACATATGTTGCGTCTGCATCACGTTCCCAAATGTACGGTGGAACAACATCCAGCGACGTGCAGGTAGAGTGCACGTAGCCGTGCTTCAGCAGCAGCAGCAGGCAATGGTGGCAGGAAGCCCTAATGGGTGACCTCTGGCAATCTTTATTTACCACCTCCCAACGCATGCAATGGGGCACACATCCAACACTCAGAGACAGCTTATAGATCATGGTGCACAACTATCTGGTTCAACACCAAGTTTTTGTATGTGTTCCGGACATAGACCTTCTGGGGTATCCAAAATGGACGAATGGCCCGAGCACGACTCGCCACGTCATAGAGGTGTTGTCTGCCGAGCAGCCAGCAGTCTCATATTTGAGCGGACTTCAGCACAGCTGGAGGAGTCATTACAGACAATAAGCATCCGGCTTTCACAGATAATGTGGATCGTTTGACTTTTTCAAGGATGAATCAGGAATGGAATCTCTGATTGATGTTTGTGGCCCCAATTGCCGAGGTCACCGATTAGTTGCCGGTCTACTTCACCATTCCTCTTCAAACAGAAATGGTCATCTTGAAAACTTTTTTTTAAAATGGATCATTTCTTACTCAATTTTTTATTCTCAGTTCCTCAAACAGTTCTTTGCTTGTTTTGCTGTGAGGAGACTGTAATAGACAGCAAGGTTTCATGACAACACCGTATTCCATTTAGTCACTTTATCTTTGAAGTCTTCGCATTGTCAATGGTTTTTGAGGTCATGTTGCTGTGAGATACAGCAATAATCATGGTCCATTGGTAATCAGAATATGGCTTTTAAGAGGCATTTCTCCCTCACAATTTTTAATAGTGGCTGAGAAGTCTTATTTATAATTTTTTGGGGTCAGTTGCAGTGAGATACAGCAATAATCATGGTCTTTGGAACAGAATGTGGCTTTTAAGTGGCTTTTCTCCTTCACCATTTTTAATAGTGGCTGAGGAAGTCATATTATAATTTTGGGTCATGCTGCTTTGAAATGCAGCAATTACTACAGGTTCCTATTCTAAAAAATTGTTTTTGTTTCTAACAGACATTTGTTCTTCAACAATTGTCCAAGTGGCTCAAGGAGTCATGCTTTGAATTTTGGGGGCATTTTGCTGTGAACATGCAGCTGAATACAGGTCCTATATAAAAAAATGTTGTTTTCTAACAGAATTTGTTCTTCACAAATGTACAATGGTGGCTCAAGGGTCATGTTTTGAATTTTTGGGGGCATTTTACTGGGACACGCAGCTATACTACAGGTCCTATTATAAGAAAAAAAATTGTTTATAAAAGACATTTGTCTTCACAATTGTCAAGAGTGGCTCAAAAGGGTGATGGTGTGTCAGAAAAGGAATAGGTAGGACACTGAGTAATGGACACATATTGCAAAATGACTTGTTTTTGCAAGATCTTTAACCATAGCTATCAATCCCTGTATTGAGACAACCATTTAATACAATTAAAAAAGAGAAACTAAGACATGGTGGGTTCCATCGCTATTTTAAAAAATGTGTTTCTAGAATTAAATACTAAAAAAAATTGCATGTACATAATAGCTGGTAAAAAAAATTACTCTGAATTGTACAAGGGTGGTACAGGAAAACTTGACAGAAGTAGGTTATTCAGAGGACATGGAGTATGGAGCACGGACAGAGAACAAAGTACAGAGACAATTTCCTCCAGTAAAATAAGAAAAAGAATGCCGGAAAAAAGGGCACACTGGGTGGAACAGGAGCGTTTAACCACCAGTATTTTCAAGTGAAGCTCAATTGGTTCCACACTCATTACGGAGGGCAAGCGTCCAGGACAGGGACATATATGTACAGTGAAACTAAAATGGTGGTATGAAAGGACTCTTTTTCTGCACTTTTTTAAATCTGGGGGTTCTTGCAGGTTTGGGGGATCTGCTGTGGCCAGACGGTATATTCAATGTCGATGAAACTAAAAGGGATGGTTCAGAAAGACTCCTTTTTCGGCACTTTTTAATCTGGGGGTTCATGAGGTTTGGGGCTCACGCGATGGCCAGGACAGGTATAGTCAATGTCCAGTGAAACAAAAATGGTGGTTGAAAGATCCTTTTTCGCACTTTTTAATCTGGGAGTCATGAGGTTTGGGGCTCATACTGTGGCTCAGGACTGGGTTAGTCTATGTCAGGAATCTCTTAAATGGTGGTTGAATAGAACTTCTTTTCCGGCACTTTTTAATCTGGGGGTCATGAGGTTTCGGCTCATGCTGTGGCCCAGGACAGGTATAG
Source organism: Phyllomedusa bahiana (assembly GCA_025379985.1). Lineage (NCBI taxonomy): Eukaryota > Metazoa > Chordata > Amphibia > Anura > Hylidae > Phyllomedusa > Phyllomedusa bahiana. The sequence continues at coordinate 5,621 of JAODAL010053889.1, read as the reverse complement.
TCCAAGTCCGTGAAACTAAAATGGTGGTTGAAAGACTCTTTTTCCGGCACTTTTTAATCTGGGGTCATGCAGATTTGGGGTCATGCTGTGGCTCAGGACAGTGATAGTCTATGTACAGTGTAACTTAAATGGTGGTTGAAGATCTTTTTTCCGGGGCCACTTTTTATTCTGGGGGTTCATGCAGGGTTTGGGGCTCATGGCTGCATTCCAGGACAGGGATAGTCAATGTCAGTTCAAGTTAATGTGGTTCAAAATATTACTGCCTTCTGGCAATTTTTAATTTGTGGGTGATGCTGGTTTAAGTGTCAGGCTCGCTGGTACAAGACCAGGTGATAGTAAATTGATCTCGATGACTTTTTTTCCGTGGGTTTTATAACCTAAAGTGTGTGCCTAAGATGTAGCACGTATCCCATTTGACTGTTGTGGATTTTAATTCATCTTCTCCAGCCTTGTTTGGGTGTAGAATGAAGGTGTTGTTGCTCTCCTAAGACTTTAATGGTCATCGGCGATCATCTATCATCGACCATCGAATATCTTGTCGATGATGGCCGACTATCGACCGATGTCGATAGCCAACGTAATCGCTCAACACTATTGTTCAGGAAAGGTTGGAGGTATATGATGAGGGTTCGGGGGGGGGGGAGTTTATAACAGCATTTCAGCGAGAAAAATAACCCAGACTGGCCGAGACAGATTTCTGCTTTGGGCACCTTATTATTAATATTAATTGACTGATTTGTCAGTTCTTTTTTGGTGTGGCCATTACGCGCTGATAATATTCGACGATGAACGACGACGCTGATTTTACATAGTGTGCAGTGTAAATCATTTTACACTCGGTCTGGAGGCTGATTCAGAATCAGCGTCTAAACCAGCTGTGTGAACACCCCCAGACAGTTCAAAATGTTCATCTAGCCCTCAAATGCCCTAATTAGTGCTAGCTGTTACTTACAGTTGACGCTAGTCATTAGCGGCTTGTATTTGGTGTTATCTCTGATCCTGCCCATTTAATCACTTAGATGCAACAGTCAACATGAGCATGGTATCTAAACCATAAAAAATAATGTTATGCTATGGCAGCCAGGGATGTGACAAAGGCCCCTAGGTCTGCCATTGCTATGCTGCTAGTACACAAGTACTGCAACACACAAGGGATAAAACGATTGCATGTTAAAGTTCTCTATGGGCACCAAATACTACTGTTTTTCCAATTTACAAATAAAAAAGAAAAACAGTAAAAAAAAAAAAAAAAAAACATTGGTATTACTGCATCTGTAAAAGTTTGAATTAAAAAGTCAAGTGTATCCCAAAATGGTACCAATAAAAATTGCCCTGACCTGCAGAATAACGATAACATTTCATTTATACCACACATAGAACTCTACAAACAAATCCACTTAAAATCTGTGCTTTTTTTCAAGTTCATCCCATATGGATAAACATTATATTGCAATGAAAAAGATACCACTAGAAATACGCTTTTCGCTGAAAAAAAAACATCCCCAAAAAACTTTGTCAATGTAAAAATAAAAAAGATAGTGCTGAGATCTGTGTGCATCCTTAAAGGGGTTGTCTCACTACAAGGATTGCTTTTTATGTTAAAGATCTTGCAAAAACAAGTCACTTTACAATATATGTCCATTAGCAGTGTCCTACCTATTCTGAGACTGGTTGCCATAGCCACAGACCTGGCTTCTACTACAGCCTAGTGGAAGCCAGTAGACACGCCCCTGAATTCAAAGTGAAACCAAGAATACAGGACTGAAGTAAGATGGATCAATGTAGTGAGACAACCCCTTTAAGACCATTTATTGCTATCTGCAATACAAACATTTGTACAAACATCATACGGATTATTAAATATCTAAATAGCAAATTGTTTAATAATGTATACCAGTTAAGGATCGATGTATGAATACTTTCTTCAGTAATACATTTGTGTAACTGTGAACACTATGGGTGACATGTCAGAAAAAAGGAACTGCCACGCCAGTTTTAAGGCGCATTAAATGAGCGTATGGTGCGCCTGAATGAATGAACCTGTCAAAAATCTGGCGTAAGGTGTACCTTATATAGTATAATTGATGCGCCTATTAGGACATAGCTAATTTAGGGCATAGCATATCATTGCTAGCATATTTGATGCACCTACTTTAGGTGCATTCAAATGTATAGTGCCTGGCGTATAATGTGCCTAGTTTTGGTGTACGACAGTTAATTTACATAGAGAATAGGGCGTCAACAATTTTTTTGCCACCAAATACACCCAACAAAAATGGATGCTTTCTAAATAGGGCAGGTACCCCAAATGACTCAATCAGTTGGACCTCACTGATCAAATATTCTGACTAATGGTATAGCATATCTTTAGGATATACTAGATAGCATAGTCTAAAGATATGCTTTATTATTATTCATTTAATATAATGGCCACGATAGAAAGGATGTTCATAGAAGCATACAGGTTCATGCAGGTTCTTTATGGGAAAGTAGGGGGAAATGGACTAGCAGCTAAAGGTCTGTAGAATCTTTTCTAAGACTCTTTTTCTCAGCTTTTTCTAATGCTTCTGTGCTGAGTAAGGCTATTTTGAAAGCACACACAATCTTATCACAAAAAGTGTCATTATAATGACAGTCACTCCTACCCTGCAATGAAGTAAGTGCATGTGACAGACCAATGTGGGGCTTCTGCTGCCACTGGAATTCTGGGAGGTGTAATGGGGAATATCATTAGGGTCACAGGGCTCATGAATAAAAATTGACTGCCTCTTTGCAAAATGGGGCTTGATAGATTCGCTTTCCATTGTCAATTATTGCACTGTGAAAATGAGTTATGAATTATAGAGTAGCGAAGGATATTGCTTTGTAAGCTTATTCTGACAGTAACCCGTTGTATTCCAAATGAAGCCGTTTTTTATCATATGTGCAGAATATTACTTCCATCAACAAATTATTAATGCAATATGAAAAAGTCTGGAAAAAAACAGTTTTTCTCTACATTCTGCATTTATTTACATCTTTCTACCTGTTAAACCCCAAAGTGATAAGGAACAATAGGAGAAATAATGAAAAAAATGGTTAAAGTCTTCATTGAAATAAGAGTAATGAAACAAAAACCGTCAGTCTAATAAAAATATGAGATTTGGGTGAGGAAACTATAGATATTTCAATGGTTTTGACATAGTATTAGTGCCATCAAGGTTAGAAGTAAAACTAAATCAAGAGCTGTTTCATCAAAAGTTGTACCTGCTGGTAGCAAGTGTAGGGAGTGGAACCATCCCCTCCGGACGGTGGTGTTAAGTGTATTTATAATGTTGATCTGTATATTTGTATATTGTACATATCGGGTAGTAGGAGGTTAATTGACTCAGCACTTTATTAAAATACAGACAGACAGCATGTTCAGACCTACAGCCAATCAGTGTCAGGAGAAGCGAGGGGCTACAGGTACATAAGGAGGGTCTGCCATCTGCTGGAGTTGGTTGTTGTCAGTTTCGAGTTAGTTTGGTTCCAGTTCACTTGTTGAGTAATTCCAGCATAGGGGATCACCTGTCCAACTGTCAGCAGTGGAGTGAAGCAGGCTAGAGCAGAAAGAACAGTTCACATTAAGCTCGCAGTAAGGAGGAACCAAAGTGGAGGAAGAAAGCACAGAGTGAAAAGTAGGATACAGTGAAGAGAGAGAGAGAAGAGAAGACAGGACTGTGACACATGCTGCGGCCTGGTGGTGGTAGGGTCAAAGGGAGAGTTAGGCTGTATCAGTTGGGGAACACATGAAGTGTCCAGTAAAGCTGCAGAGTGACTGCCGCTGCAGAGTGTTGCTCCGACCACAGAAGGGAGTTAGGAAATACCATTCTTCTGAAAGAAGAGGGAGATGTCACAGTAGCTGGGGTAAGAGAGAAAGACCTGCTGCAAGGGAGTTGAAGAGTGAGAAACAGGAAGAGTTGTGACCTGTTGGTTGATGTACCAGTCCCACACCTGTGCTGTATCAGTGTTGAAGATTTAATTTTAAGTGTAACATGTTACTATTGTCTGAGCCATGAGTAAAACCTGTAAGATCCCAAAGCTGAGAGCCTCTATGGTTATTCCACCGCCAGTATACTACACCTCGGAGCAACCTAAAACCATTAGGCCTGCCATCTGTATACACCCGCTACCTAGGTGTGAACTCTGTACCTGAGATCTGCACCTATTCAACAGCTACCTCCTTCTCTGCACACCACACACTGCACCCTTTACACAAGCATTATTATTGAAAATTATATTCACTATCATTTATATATCAATGCTGGGTATACAATTATTGACATGGCTAGTCATGGCAAATGTGCTGTGTTTTTTCCCCTTGGGGGTGTGGGGACACGGGACCAAGTATCCCAACTTACAAAACCACACCGGCAACCACAACCGATGGGAAGAAACAGACTGTCCTTAGATTTAGGGTAAATGCACACAATGGACTTGCTGTAGATTTTGAATGTAGATTTGTAATTCTATCATGGATTACAATGTCAGCCATGAAGTTTGAACTTTTAAAATCCTATGTCCTCTTGGTGTAAATTTTTCACATTGGAAATTGTGGTATGGATATTCAAATCTGCAGCATGTCAATTTCTAAAGCAGATTTAAATTAAATATGGTAAAATCTGCAGTAAAATCCACACAATCTATTGCAGATTTTTACAAGCAGATTTACCTGTGGATTTTCTGCAGAAAACTCTGTCCACCCCCAAAACAAATAATTTTCACAAAAGTAGTAACATCCACATTTTTGTAAATATTGTTTATATTTTTTTCATGAAAAACACTGAAGATGAATTTTGATACAATTAGTAGTCAGTACAAGCACTTATTTTATATAGATGTATGGTTGGATGGGGGTTCACCACTTTTTTTGTATACTACCCCATATTTTAGTAACATGGCGGGCATTTTTTAAAACCCAAACACTTGTCACCCTTTGTTTACCCATACACCCTAATAAATTTAAGCTCTTGCGACAGGGCCCCACACCTTGTGTCTCATTTGTCATAGTTTTTTTTTAATGTAATGTCTGGTTTTTCTGCTTATTTCCCCCCATATTTTTAAAGGGCGGGAATATGTTGGCGCATTAAATAAAGATTATTTAAATTTTTTTATTTTTTTTTGGGCTGTCAATTTTTTTCTGCTAAAACGACAGTCATCACAGCGAAAACCCAACTGACCTATTATAATTAGTAGGGTCTGCCATGCGCCGTGGGTGTCCATTGTGAATGCATCCCATGACTTTCATTTTTCATCTCTGTGACTGAAGTTCAGAATGGAACCTCCAACACAGATGTGAACCAGGCCTAACAGCATAAATTTGGTGTGAAAAAATTCAACAAGCAGTAATCAATGTCTAAACCACTGACAACAAAAGTGAATAAACCCCTAAGTGAGAGTGGACATATTGTGTCCAATTTGCCATTTTCCCTCCACGCGGTCATGTGACTCATAAGTGTTACAAAGTTTTAGGTATAAATTTACAATGTGTTAAATTTGGTGTTTTACTCTCACACCAACATATGGCCCTGGAATTCAACAAGTCACCTCATGGAAAGGAATTGTCTGAGCATCTGAAAAAAAAGAATTTTTTGCCCTTC
>JAODAL010053888.1:0-24975 GCA_025379985.1 Phyllomedusa bahiana | reverse complement strand
CGGGATCCCCTCTTTTCCCTTGAGCTCATGTGAATGTATTTAAATTTTCGGTTTATGGCTTGTAAGTCTCCACACACATTCATGGTGCCTCTTCCTAATAAGGAACATTACCCCTTAAAAGCTCCATTTGTTAAGAGTCACAATTTTTGCTTGAGAGTTGCTCTAGAAGACATACATTTGCAATCATAGTCAGCCAGTTTGGAGAAATTCAAGTTTTCTAGTAAACCAGTAAACTAGAATACAGCTTTGGACTGTGGTGTCTGTGGCTCACCAGTGGAGTTAATTCTTGGACCCATCAGAAAAGATGAATCTTGGGGCTCACCAGTAAAGTTGATTCATGAGGCCCATCAGTGGAGTTGATTCTTAGGGCTCACAAGTGTAATGGAGTCTTGGGACCCACCAGTACAGTTTATTCATGAGGCCCACCATTGGAGTTTATTACTGGGGCCCACCAAGAAGTGGGGGGGACCAATTTTCCCTCTCATTCCCTATCTTCATATCCCTCCCTCCTTCACTCGCCTTCCCTTTCACTTCCCCATCCTTGCCTTCTCTCCCCTCCTCTCCCTGCAGTGAAGTGGCCCTCTCTAACACAGCTAGGAGGTCTGAGGGAGTGTTGTGAGCTCCCCCAGCAAGTCCGGGCGGAGTCTGGAGTTTTGGTGCAATCTGTAAGGTTATGAGGGACTCTCTAATTACTGAAGTTTAGAGCCGGACTGGGACTAAAAAGCAGGCCTGGCAATGAAGCTGAACCAGCCCACCTATAAGATTTCCCCCTCTTGATGGAAATAAAAAATGTTGTGCAATGCAGCAAATTTCGCTCAACCCTACCCCCCATACCTCCATCACTACTCCATTAAATTTGTTATACACACAACATAATGAGGAAAATAAAATTAATGAAATCTCACTGTATCCCTAGGAATCACTTATGTCACATACTGTACCCCAAAATGTATTTTATTGCATACCATACACCAGAAATGACATCACTCACTGCACTCCAGAAATGAATTATATTACACATGATAGCCACAGAAATGACATTGCTAACTGCATCTTAGAAATTAATTACACATTGTACACAAGAAATAATACAATTCACTGTACCCCAAAAATGTATTCTATTACATACTGAACCCTAGAAATATATTACATTACTCACTGTACTCCTGAGTTTACTTTACTTCCTTGTGCCCCAGAGATTATATTACTCACTGTACCCCAGAGATTACATTACACACCATACATGAGAAATTACATTACACATCGTAACCCAGAGATTACTACATTACACTCCATACACTAGATATTACATTACTCACTGTAACCTAAAGATTACTACATTACCCACTGTACCCCAGATATTACTGCATTATTCACCGTATCACAGAGATTATATTACACCATACCCCAGAGATTATTACATTACACACTGTACCCCAGAGACTAACTACATTAGACAAGGTACCCCAGAAATTGTGCGTGTATATATACATATATTGAAAACAGACACACTACACACTTAGGGTGAGTTTACATGACGGTTTTTCGGCACTGACAGTGTCGTTTGCTTGTTGGGCATTTGACGCTTGCAAACGCAGAATTCCGCTGAGCAAACGACCCAGACTGCCCGCGGCAGATTTTTGCCTCCTATCCATTATTGCTGTTGGTGCATAAAACACCTTGAAGAATTCTGTGTAGATGCTGACAGTACGTGCCAAAAATACTCAAGTAAGATCAGTGTCATCTAAACACTGATTTTACATAGAGTATAATGTAAATCAGTTTCCTGCCGGATTGGACACCGGTTCTGAGGCAGATCCAGCACTGAATCTGCCCCAGAATCAGCATTCATATCATATGCATGAATGTACCTTTAAGGTTTGTTCACATGGCGTATAGCGGGGCGTACTGTGCGCTCTGCTATATGCATATACAGTACATACCCTAGCACCCTTGTCCCCTCCTTATCTGTCTCCTCTAGTGCAGTTGGCATTCGGCAAGAGCTTCTCTTCTTCTCTGATGAGGGCTGAGCATAGGGGACGTGGGATACAATGGGAGGGAAAGATACAGCCCCAGATACATAGTGTGTTGGACTGTGAGCAGCGTTCTGATTGATGAAGCAGCCCCTGCTGACTCCTGCTCTACCAATCAGCTCTGCTCTCCGTCTGCACTGACACTTGAGGCTGCTTCCTACTCTGTCCCTCCAAGAAGCACAGAAATATAGGAGACAAAGGGTTAACTTCTATCTCCTCTGTGCTCTGCTCTCCCCACTTACTGTATTCTCATGCTTTCATATGGATTATTTTTTATTGAGGCGGCTAAAAAGTGGGGGGACCAGTCCCCTCCGTAGTCCCCTAAAGTTATACCTATGATTGGGCCCCACTAGTATAGTTGATTCTTGGGGCCCACAAGTGGAGATGATTCTTGGGATCCATCCTACAGCTACTGTACATGACTATACATATTGCACATGTGACTTGCCTCTCTTTTTTGCTTTTTTCCTGAAAAGAATCCCTAATCTGGCCACACACAAGAGCCCACCATGCATATCCCCTGCTCTACTGTGGGTCAGTCTGAGCCTGCTAGAGTGCAAACAGGTCTATCTATCTTTGTTTTCATGCTTGTGTCTGTGATACCCCCATAGTCACCTTATGAAGACCTCTGTGCCTACTTGAGATATTATACAAGAACAATGTAGTGCTACACAGATAATGATACCTATATGAATTCCAATAAATGAACACTGAGCTCGAAAACAAAGATTTCCACTAGAAGTTAAAGAGAAAAATAATGTTAATATTACTGTGTATTCATGAAATGTTAGCCGATACATTAAATAAAGCCATATTCCCATCTGGCACCATTGCTGAATTCCACACCACAAATGTACACTTCAACATATATGCATAGGGATTTCCAAACTTCCTCTGCAAGTAGTGTTAAATTAAGTGAAGACGAATAAGCATGCTGCATATCTTTAAATGCAGAAAATCCATGGATATTTTTCAGTGCAAAACTATGTAGATTTAGCTGCAAAATGGAATTTGAGTGAAAACTTACCCCAAGTAAAGTACAAGAAAGTGAGTTAGTTGCAGTTTTGTGTGACAAATTTATTAAAAAATTAAAATTGAGCATTAATATATTTGATGCAGTTTAACATAGGTTTAACTTTTGGCTCAAAAAATGTGGGGGACCAATTTTCCTTCCCCTTCCTTTCCCCTCCTCTCCCTTTCCCTTCCTTCCCTCCTCTTCCCTCCTCCCCTTGCAGCGAAGCGGCCCCTATAACCCAGCTAGGAGGTCTGGGTGGAGCCTGTACACCAAACACCTTTGGTGCAATCCTTAGGGTTATGAGTGGCTCTCGTGATACTAAGTTTTACTATTCCCTGCATGGTTAAAACTGTCATAGTTAAAGGGAATATGTCGCCAATTTTTTTTTTTTACTTATTAAATCAAGACCCTGATCCATATTCTTTTCCCCTTAGCCGTTTTTATTTCCTGATTGTAGATTTCTCAATTTGGAAGTCTATATATGATTGTGGGGAAGACATTCTTGCTTGCACTACTTTAACAGCAGTCACAGAGATACTTTACAGCAGCTTCATGCACATAGCATTCTTAAGACAGATTCTGTCCCATAGACTTGTATAGGAGAGTTTTCACTGTGAAGGGAGGGGAGAGGGGGAGCTGTGATTATCTCCTTTTGTGATTGGTGTTTCCTGTGCTATCTGTACACATTGGTGTCTCCTTTCAGTTTGACCCTCTTTGTGCTGATAATGAGCATACTGCTGAAAAGCTCTCTAAATAGAACAGGAAGTGTCAGACGATTATTAGGCTTAGTGGCCAAAGTGAAAACTGCAGGACTTAAGAATTATTAAAAAAATACTGAAAGTGATATAAAAATGAAAAAAATCAACCAAAAATTCCTAAAAAAATGTGTTTAACATAAAAATGTGAGTTAAACAATACGTCATTTTTTATGACACATTTCCTTTAAGTAGAAATTCAATAGAAGTGAATGTCAGATGCATATTTAGATTTACCTATTATAGTCACAGTAACATTCTATGGTGATTCTAATATACTGTATATCAAATTATACACATCTATGCTATTTTGACGTCACTGATGGTAAGTATTTTGTTGTCACTGTTGTTAACTTAATACTACAGTTTGATAATTACTGAAGTTCAGTGCTGGACTGGGACTAAAAAGCATCCCTGGCAATGAAGCCGAACCAGCCCCCATCACTACATTAAATTTGTAATACACACAACAGAATGAGGAAAATAAACGAACCCAATCTCACTGTATCCCTAGGAATCACTTAAGTCACATACTGTACCCCAAAATTTATTTTATTGCACACCAGAAATTTAATATGTTACACACTGAACCCTAGAAATGAATTACATTACACACTCTACCCCAGAGAGTACTACATTACACACTGTACCCCAGAGATTACATTACACACTGTACTCCAGAGATTACATTGCTCACTGTACCCCAGAGATTACTACATTACCAACCATACCGCAGAGATTACATTACTCACTGTACCCCAGAGATTATATTACATTACACACTGTATCCCACAGATTACTACATTACCCACCATACCCCAGAGATTACATTACACTGTACCCCAGAGATTATATTACTCACTGATCAACAGAAATTATATTACACCATATCCCACAGATTATTACATTACACACTGTAACCCAGAGACTAACTACATTGGACAAAGTACCCCAGAAATTGTGCGTGAATATATACATATATTGAACACAGACATACTACACACTTAGGGTGAGTTCACATGATGGTCTTTCGGCACTGACAGTGTCGCTTGCTTGTTGGAAATTTGGCGCTTGCAAACACAAAATTCTGACGAGTAAATGACCCAGACTGCCCAATGCAGATTTCTGCCCTCTATCCTTTCGTGCTGTTAGTGTGTAAAACGCCTCAAAGAAATTTTTGTAGGTGCTGACAGTACGCGCCAAAAATACTCGAGTAAAATCACTGTCATCTAAAGGAAAACACTGATTTTACATAGGGAATAATGTAAATCAGTTTCCTGTTGGATTGGACACCAGTTCTGAGGCAGATCCAGCAATGAATCCGCCCCATAATCAGCATTTATATCTTCCGTGTGAACATACCTTTAAGGTATGTTCACATGGTGTATAGTGGGGCGTACTGTGTGCTCTGCTATATGCCGGGTGTTTTAGAAGTACGCGCTGGCCAGTCTGTACTTCTAAAATGCTACAGGGGCAGACCCATTCACTTTAATTTTCCCCGGCGAGTAAATGACGGGAAGAAGTGACATGCCACTTCTTTCTCTCAGAACACAGTACATGTTAGGGAAATGAAAGTTAATCATATCTCTCAATGAGAGCTATGAATTACAGTAGTTGCAGTCCGTACTTCGTCTCGCAGCACAATTACGTCCTGAAGTACGAACCACACAGACACCATGTTAACATATCCTTATACGTACACTGGACCCATGTAAACACACACAATATATATATATATATATATATATATATATATATATATATATATATATATATATATATATATATATATATATATATATATATATAATATATTTATATATATATTTACACTAGACACATGGCTATACATACAGTATATACACATCTCACATATACAGTACATAACCTACTCACATGCACACACCACGCCTAGCACCCTTGTCCCCTCCTTACCTGTCTCCTGCAGCTTCTTCCTCCCACTACAGACAGGTGAGGTATGGGGCCACTGATTCATTCAGCAGGAGCTTATCTTCTTCTCTGATGAGGGCTGAGCATAAGGTAAGTGGTATATGAGGGGAGGTAAAGATACCTACACAGCTCCAGATACAGAGTGTACTGGACTGTGAGCAGCATTCTGATTGGTGAAGCAGCCCCTGCTGACTCCTGCTTTACTAATCAGCGCTGCTCACACTCTGCACTGACATTTGAGTCTGCTACCTACTCTGTCCCCCCAAGATGCACAGAAAAATAGGAGGCAAAGGGATAACGTCTTCCTTCTCTGTGCTTTGACTTCCCCACTCACTGTATTCTCATGCTTTCATATTGGATTATTGAAGTGGCTAAAAAGTGGTGGGACCATCCTTCACCCATAAAAAGTGGAGGGGGGGGGGGGACCAGTCCCCTCTGTTCTCCCCTAAAAATATGCCTATGCAGTTTAACTTGTCTGACCGTGATTTACACCAAAATTTGCAGCATATCATCCTAGAGTATTCCACATAATAGATCTAGCCTAAACTACAGACAAAGAAGGAAATGTAATAAGATTAGTATTTGATATTGCTCTCAATACATTTGACACGTCTTTCATAGTCCATGCACCTGAAAGTAAAACTTATGCCAGCTTTGATTTAGAGTAGTTTTAGGCTACTCTAAATCAATTACACCACATTCTTGTGTAATTAAAAGTAAAATTGTTGGACCATGGGAGGGCACCCCCCTAAGCTCAGTCTGCTTTTTAAAAAATTACGAGCTCAGTACAAGACTAAAAAAGCTGCACATTTTTTTAAGTAAATGTGGCTTGTGTAAACACTTTGCACCTTTTGATGTTAAAATATTGATAAAAGCTACTTGGTGAATGTGTACCATTTACTACATTTACTACATACTACAGAGTAAGGGTAGCAACAAATTATTGTGAAATACCAATTGCTATACTTAGCTTGTTGTGTAAAGCTACAATTAAAGATGCATATAAAGTAAAGTCAAATAGACATTTGCCAGGAAGGTGCAGGTACCACTAGTATCCCTTTTAGGTCTCCTTAGCTGGTCCAGGATGAAGGAACAGGTTACTTCATATAACGTCCTCTGGATCAACACTTTAGAAAAATAGGCTGAACTGGATGGACGTATGTCTTTTTTCGGCCTAACAAACTATGTAACGTGTGTAAGAGCATCAGGTAAAGGGACTGCCATATATAGTATGCAACCAGCCTAATTCATCAACTAGTCTAAATATTATGGGCAGCATGTATGAAATTTGGTGTTTAAAGCCAAATTTCATGCGCATTATAATAGCATAGAATGTGCCTGATTTATGAACCCGCTCTACAGTGGGTCATAAATTAGGCACATTCTAGCACTAAGATGACATTTCTGGCTCAGGTAAACCACTTTGAAAGTGGTTTACCTGTTCCTGCAGTAATGCGCCTAGAATTGCCGTAACGAAGCTATAAATCTATAGCTTCGTATGGTTCTAATGCGCCCCACCTCCCGCATGACCCCGAAATCAGGCGACTTACAAAGTTCCACTTGCGCTCTGTAATCCGCCTGATACGGGTGTATGGGAGGCATTACACTAATGCGAACGGGGCCCGTTCATATGTGCCGCCATATGTGTTTTGAGGCTAAGCCACCTTTCAGATAGAAAGAAACAGAGGTACATACATATGGATACATCTTACTCTGGGGACCAAAGAGGTACATGTGACAAAACCTGCTTACATTTGAGATCTCCATTGGGCTATTGTGAGGAAAAGTACCGTGTTGGATACCGTGGTGAAGCCACAGCAGCCCCATAGAGATTATTAAAGCAAATGTAGTCCATGGACTACTTTAAATCTAATTCCCGGCGCTATGCGCTTTCCCTCTGGGATTCAAAAGTGTGGTAGGTTATGCCTTTGAGCCCCAAAGAAGAGCATATGCTGCCAGGAATTACAGCAAGCGTAGCCCACATTTGATTCATTAATCTCTATGGGGCTGCCGCAGTTACATTGCGATATCTGTTGTGGTGCCTTTTTTAATAGTAACCCAACAGATACCGTGAAGATAGTAAATGTCTTGAAGAATTCTTCGTAGGCGCTGACAGTACGCACCGAAAATACTCAAATAAAATCAGTGTCATCTAAACGACAACACTGATTTTACATAGGGTATAATGTAGTGTGAACCCAGCAGAATATGGCATACCGTATATACTCGAGTATAAGCCGACCCGAGTATAAGCCGAAGCACCTACTTTTGCCCCCAAAATCGGGAAAACTTATTGACTCGAGTATAAGCCTAGGGTAAAAAATGCAGCGGCTACTGGTAAATTTTAAAAATAAAAATGGATACCAATAGAATTACATACGCAGTTTAATGTCCCCCATAGGCAATTATAGGCAGATATATGGCCCTATATGCAGGTATATGTCCCAAAAGGCACGTATATGGCCCCATAGGCATGTAATAGGCAGTGATACACTCACCGGCCACTTTATTAGGTACACCTGTCCAACTGCTCGTTAGCACTTAATTTCTAATCAGCCAATCACAATGGCGGCAACTCAGTGCATTTAGGCAAGTAGACATGGTCAAGACAATCTCCTGCAGTTCAAACGAGCATCAGTATGGGGAAGAAAGGTGATTTGAGTGCCTTTGAACGTGGCATGGTTGTTGGTGCCAGAAGGGCTGGTCTGAGTATTTCAGAAACTGCTGATTCTCCTGGGATTTTCACGCACAACCATCTCTAGATTTACAGAGAATGGTCCGAAAAAAGAAAAAACATCCAGTGAGCGGCAGTCCTGTGGGCGGAAATGCCTTGTGATGCCAGAGGTCAAAGGAGAATGGTCAGACTGGTTCGAGCTGATAGAAAGGCAACAGTGACTCAAATAGCCCCCCGTTACAACCAAGGTAGGCAGAAGAGCATCTCTGAACGCACAGTACGGCGAACTTTGAGGCAGATGGGCTACAGCAGCAGAAGACCACACCGGGTGCCACTCCTTTCAGCTAAGAACAGGAAACTGAGGCTCCAATTTGCCCAAGCTCATCGAAATTGTACAGTAGAAGATTGGAAAAACGTTGCCTGGTCTGATGAGTCTCGATTTCTGCTGCGACATTCGTATGGTAGTGTCAGAATTTGGCGTCAACAACATGAAAGCATGGATCCATCCTGCCTTGTATCAACGGTTCAGGCTGGTGGTGGTGGTGTCATGGTGTGGGAATATTTTCTTGGCACTCTTTGGTGACCCCTTGGTACCAATTGAGCATCGTTGCAACACACTTGTTGATCTATGCCACGAAGAATTGAGGCAGTTTCGAAGGCAAAAGGGGGTCCAACCCATTACTAGCATGGTGTACCTAATAAAGTGGCCGGTGAGTGTATGTCCCTCATAAGCAGATTATAGGCAGGTATATGGACCCATACGCAGGTAATAGGCAGGTATATGGCCCCATAGGCAGGTATAGGGCCGGCTGTAGGCAGGTATAGGGCCGGCTGTAGGCAGGTATAGGGCGGGCTGTAGGCAGGTATAGGCAGCTGTAGGCAGGTATAGGGCCGGCTGTAGGCAGGCATAGGCAGGTATAGGGCAGGTATAGGGCAGGCTGTAGGCAGGTATAGGGCCGACTGTAGGCAGGTATAGGCAGCTGTAGACAGGTATAGGGCCGACTGTAGGCAGGTATAGGCAGCCATGGGCAGGTATAGGGCAGGTATAGGCAGCTGTAGGCAGGCATAGGGCCGGCTGTAGGCAGGTATAGGCAGGTATAGGGCCGGCTGTAGGCAGGTATAGGGCAGGTATAGGGCCGGCTGTAGGCAGGTATAGGCAGGTATAGAGCCGGCTGTAAGCAGGTATAGGGCAGGTATAGGGCCGGCTATAGGCAGGTATAGGGCAGGTATAGGGCCGGCTGTAGGCAGGTATAGGGCAGGTATAGGCAGCTGTAGGCAGGTATAGGCAGTTTAAAAAATAAAAAAACAAACACTTACCTGGATCCCCGCTGCTCCGTCTCCCGGGCGCGCTCCTCGGGTTTTCTCGGCACAGGCGGGTGACGTCATCAGGCCGCGCACGCAGCGTGATGACACACACTGCCTGTGCCGGAAACTCCGGACAGCCGCCAGTCTGCGGCCGCCCGAATGCCACTGCGGAGCACGGAGCGCTCGCTCTGTGCCCCGCAGTGGTATCCCTTCACCTATATGCGCTCCGGAGGAGTCGCATATAGGTGAAGGGACCGCGGACAGTGCCCGGCCCAGCGCAGCGCCCGGACACTGTGCGCTCACTCGGCAATCAGTTATATGAGTCGCATATAACTGAAACGTCCCTGTCGGCGCATGGGCCATCGCAGCCCTCGAGTGCCGACAGTGACTCGAGTATAAGCCGAGGGGAGATTTTTCAGCACATTTGTTGTGCTGAAAAACTCAGCTTATACTCGAGTATATACGGTAATCAATAGCAGAAATGCTTTATAGTACAGAGATGTGGAGCATGCATGTTATGTATGTTGCCATAGTCCTAAAGGATGCTTAGTCAATGAAAACTAAATGTGCAAGTCTTCATAAAAGGGATACATAAGATCCCAACATACCAAGATACTAAGACATTAGTAGCACTAACCAACAGAACAGTAGAGAATGCAAGATATCAACACAGCAGGATAAACTGAGGCAAGTGTGCATTGTATATGTTGCCATAGAGATAAGAAACACTTAGCTGGTAGAAACCCTAATAATTAGGTAAAATTACCTAGGATAACAGGAACACAGCTAAGAGCTTGTAATTATAATAATTGGGGATGCCGACTTCGAAAAAGGACAAATAGTATGCAGAAAGCATCCTTTTCTGTACACTGATGTAAACCAGGGTAAGTATTATGATATAATGATGCACTATTAAAATGATCAGGGCTACAAAATGAAATAGCCATGCTATCCAAGATGCTGACAGTGCAGCCCCTTGTAGCCATAGTGTGAGCATATCAGAAAAGTAGAAACCTAGTTCACTTGTAGAAGAAATAATTAAAGGTTAAAATAATCTTTGGTTCTAAATTTCAGTGGCAAAAATCTGTGATAACAAATACGACATAGACTTTTCAACAGATTATTTAAAAAATTATTGGATTTAAAAAATGTATTACCAGTATATTGAAAAAGAATCAAAACAGTAAGAAGAAGACAGAGTCATTGGGTATATAAAAACAACTGTGCTGTTAATAAATTGAAATAAACATCATTGGGTGACGTAATAACTAAAAACTACATTCATCTCATTAAGTCATAAAATCTAAAGCAGGGCTGAAAAATAATCAGCACTTTGGTTTCTGTTGGAGGGCCACTGGAGGGTGACTAGAGGTCTGGTTAGGGTTGTCAGAGTATGGGATGTTGCTAGAGTCCTAATACATTCGAGGTATGGCCCATTATAGTATGTGCAAAAGGGCTGGGTTCATACAGCATGTTTAAGGGCATATCGTTTAAGGAGGCATGTATTTTTATGGGTAAAAACATGTAGGTGCAGGCCAAAACATATTTTCCTGTCACCAATTTTACATGTTTTCCACATGTCCATACCTTCAGCAGTACACTGTGTATTGAAAATCAGCACTGACAATTTGTCTCATCTATGTATGATTGTGTAATACCTCACAGTCGCATAGTTACAGAATAATACATGTAATCATGGAGCAAATATACCATGTGTATTACCATTGTACCGTTCCTAAAAAAAAACCACAAAAATCAAGATCATCAATCCCAATAAAAAAAAACTACCTATGGATCAAATAATACTGCCAGACAATGATCTTCCGTGACTACCACAAAGTGACTACTAGTTGTCTACAGGTGCTTTGCAGATCATATAAAGTAATTACAGTGCAGTTACACGTAGTGACACTTTAACGGACGGGCGCACCAGAGACAGGAAATGGATCCTTTTGGTCACCCTCGGGAATTAGCTCTACCTATGCCAGGGAGTGGAGTCTAAGGGGCCTCTGATATTCACCAGAGCCTGCCACAAAGAAGATTGCGCTTCGTGGTAGGGAATTCCCAGGTTGCTACCTCTGATGCAGGCCCTTGAGGTGACAAGACGCAAGAGTGGGAGAACTTGCGTAACTACACACACAACTGATCGAGGAGGTGCTAGTGAGGCGACCTAAAGTGGGAAGTGGTCAGTGTGGATTGGTGGTACACAAGTGGGCTGCACACACACTGACCTTTTTAAAACAAGGATAGCCTGCGTGTGCACATCCTAGGGCAACAGTCCCGCACAGAAGGCAGCAGGGGAAGCAGAGAGATATAGGGAGCACTGGCAGGAGCGTTTGAAAGAAGAATTGTCCATACACTGTAATTGAGTGCGACCGCGGCTGGTCACATTGACTGCGGCGCGTCAAATTGCTTGGGACTGTTGGCCAGGGGTGTGGGTGCAACCACGGCCAGGCACACGGATTGCATTGAGTCCCGGTTGGCCAGGTGTATGGCACCCTTTTCCTTTGCCGGTCTGTGCTATTTATGAGCCAACACCACAGCATTACTGTTCTCCCGAGGCACCAAGAACCTCTCTGAGGGGGGAAACCATTCCATTTTACAAGTTAGTACAGCTTACCTCTGGACCGCTTCATATCTAGGATCTCTTTCATCTCAAACAATTCTTCAGAGCTTGCTGTCGTGGAGAAAAATGTAGCCTTGTGGGAATAGCGGTTGAACACCAGCGATTTGAAGATAGACCGACGGAAGGCATTCAGCATGCATAAGTATGGAGGAAGCAGAAGCTTGTAGGAGACTGGTTTGATTTACTGGAGAATAGAGAAGGGTTCAAGGAAATGAGGAGCCAACTTTAAACTAGGAACTCATACCTGTATAAGCTTGATGGAAAGCAAAACCTTGACCCAGGCCGGAAGATGGGAGGAGGCCTATGCATCTTGTTGGCTTGTTTCTTGGACCATGTGGTGGCCAGAAGCATACTCTGATGGGCATTCTGTTAAACATGTTAGAAGTTACATATCTAAGTGTTGACTGCTGAAACCTTGGAGGATGTAGCAAACCGTAAAGGGAGCCAAGGTTGCTGACCAAACACATTATGGAATGGAGAGGTCCCTGTAAATTCTCTTACATGGTTATTGTAGGTGAAGTCCCCCCAGGGTAGGAAGGTCACCCAGTTATCTTGTTGTGCCGACACAAAGTTTCCCAAAATTTGGTTAACCTGTCCTACCTGACTGTTGGTCTGAGGATGGTATGCAGTGGACAGCTCATGCTTACTTTGGAGCTGGGAACAGAGAGACTGCCAGAACCTGGAGGTAAATTGCACTCTTCTTTCGGAGACAATGTGGGTAGGCATCCCGTGCAGGTGGAAGATGTGGTGGAGGAACAAGGAGGAGAGTTGGACTGCAGAAGGTAGAACTAGAGGAGGTATGAAGAGCAACTTCTTGGAAAAGTGGTCCATGATAACCCAGATAACTAATTATCTGAAACCCAGATAACTGTACATCCTATGGAGGAGGGAAGGTGAATCACAAAGTCCATGGCTATATGAGTCCAGTGAGCTTTAGGCACTGATAGAGAAAAAAAAGAGGCCAGCAGGTATTAGGTCAAAATCTTTGTTGCATGCAAAGTATGGGCAAGCAGCCAAAGTCCTTGACGTCACTCAGAAGGGTTAGCCACCAATAGTGCTGAGAGATTAAGCTGAAGGATTTACGGAAACCAGAGTGTCCGGCGACTCCAGAAGCATGGCCCCAGGAAAGGAATTGCATCCTTAGCGCAGGACATATGTACTGTAGGCTGTACTGTACATATGTTTTCCCTGGGGCATCTCCCAACGTTTCATGGGTGTCACAGACATTATGTGAACACGAGGAATGATATACTGTGGCTCAGAGACATCGGTGGTTCGGGATAATTCATCCGCTTTAACGTTTTGTTTTTTTTGGAAAGGGAAGTTGAAACATGAAAAGAATAGGGATTATCATGCCTGCCAGGGATTTAAACATTGAGTGGTCTATAGATGCACTAGATTTTCATGATCTCTGAAAAATGTCAACAGATGAAGTGCCTTCAAGCAAGTGTTGCTTTTTCTTGAGGGACAAATTGATGGCTGGTAATTCTCGGTCCCCAGTGGAGTAGTTTCTTTCGTCAGGAGTGAAGGTCTTAGAAAAGAAGCCACAAATTACGAACCTGTCTTTGGCATTCTTTTGAGATAGGATGGCTCCAGCTCCAAGCAAGAAGGCATCCACTTCTAAGAAGAATGGTTTCCCCGAATCTGGAGGGTGGAGTTCTGTAGTTGGGGGCAAAGGCGGATTTTAACCGGGAGAAAACTTCTTCCACTTCAGGATTCCATAATCGGGGGTTGTTGCCCTTCTTAGTCAGGGACATGATTGGTGTCTCCAGTGTGGAAAAATGAGATATAAAACTGGCGTTAGTAGTTTGTGAAGCCAATGAACTGTTGGATTGCTCGGAGATCCACAGGACAGGGCCAGTACAGCACGGCTGGATTGATCTGTTTGCCCTGTGCAGACATAATATATCCCAGGAAAAGCAGGCTAGAGCACTCGAAAAGACATGTCTCCAACTTAGCGAATAGACGATTCTCTCGAAGAGGGGTCAGAACTCAGCGGACATGTCGTCCAGGTAGACTAGAACCCCACACCCTAGTCTGGGAACATATTGTTCACAAACTACTTGAAGACTGCCAGAGCATTACAGAGGCTGAAGGGCACCAGGTACTTAAAATGACCATCTCAAGTATTAAATGCCATTTTCATCATCCTCCTGTTAGATGTGGATGAGTTTATAAACATGCTGGAAATCCATTTTAGAGAACATCTTAGCATCCCAGATCTCAGAAATTAGTGGTAGGCGATAGTGGTTTTTAATGATGATTTTATTGAGGCCCCTGTAGTCAATGCAAGGCTGCAAGGACCCATCCTTCTTCTCCACAAAGAAAAATCCTGCTCTCGTGGGATGACCCCCTTCTCAAGGTTTTCCGTGATGTACGATGATCTAGCATCCTTTTCAGGCCAGGACAAAGGGTAAACCTGAACACAAGGAGGGGTGGAGCCAGGTGGCGAGGAGGAGTGGGGCCCAGTTGAAGCTCAATGGTGCAATCATATAACCAGTGAGGAGGAAGTGTCTCGGCCTGTTTCCTGCAGAAGACATCCACAAAGTCTCTATAGGGTGCAGGAAGCCCAGAAGGAGCAAAGCGGAATGAATAAAGTTGAACAGCTGAACATGAACAAAGGCAGTGAGCTGGAGAGAAGGATCTGACATTAGCACTAGGGTAACTGACATAGTCTTTAGTGGAGGGATAGCAGTTTCCAACAAGGATGCCTCTTCCATGAGGCCTAGGCTCTGGATTTTCCTGTCAGTATTAGTGCTCCTTGGCACCACAGTATAGGCATAGGTCCATCTACATGCTTTTTATTCTCAGACAGATGGACTTACTCGACCTGCACGGGTTATTCCCATGGTACCGAAGGAGCAGCTTACAGCGGATGCTGAAATACAGGAGCCAGGTGAGGGACCCCATGGAATCAAGACACTTCACACTGTTGGCAAATCTCCTGCTGTCGTTCCGCATAGCGGATATCGATGTGGGTAGCAAGAGGTCGTCCAGGTTATTAGGCAGGTCTCTGCTAGCAAGCTCATACTTAATGTGACCAGCTAAGCCTTTCCAGAATGGTGTTACCAGCTCCTCATTGTTCCAGGCCAATTCAGAGGCTAAAGTTCAAATCTGAACTGCATATTGCCTGACGATGGAGTTGACCTGACAACGGAACAGAGAGGAGGCAGCAGAAGATGTCTGTCCAAGCTCTACAAAGCCTATATGGAAGGCCACTAAGAAATTCGGCAGGTTGGAGGTGAGAGGATCTTGCCATTCCCAAAGAGGCTAGAGCTCCCCCAGAGAGCAGAGAAATGATAAAGGCTACCTTTGCTTTGTTGGAGGCGAACTGGTGGACCAGGACCTTAAAGTAGATGGTGCACTCCACTGTAACGGGGTGGGAGAGTCAGGTGCAGACCAAGACTAACTGGAACCACTGCATGCAGCATGACCACTGGTGCTGGTGTCACTTCCAGAAGACGCGCTGCAATTCCTTGAAACATTTTGTATAGCTGTTCTTGGGCCACTTTGGCTGCAAGGTCATGGATGTCAGGCAGATGCACGCTGGCAGCAGGGACCTTCCTAGGGGCAGGCGAGACTCAGAATAAGAGGCCGGGTGATTTTCACTCTGCACAGCCAAGAAGCTTCACAGTAACCATTCAAATACTTCTACAATCAGAAAACAGGAGAATTGTGCTCAGTACCTACTGCTGCTGCTCCATTGCACCCTCCTTCTTTCCACCACAGTCCTTCCTTTTCACCTCTCTTGTGCCGTCTTCTGTGGAGCAAGACGGTCAGTGACTGCCTATTCCTCCGGCCGCCCCCTACATGCTCGGGCCATCTGGCTGCTATACTGTAGAGCAGAGGTGAGAATAATGTAATGTGACATCACAGTGCATTATGAAGGAATTGAAGTGTGATGGTGTCCTGGCTCCTGCTGTGTTCGCTTCATCTCCATATGTGTGTGCAGTCTGCATGGCCGGCCAGAGACCACTCGGTCACTCTGGCAGATAGTGTCAGTGATCTCTGGCTGTCCGGGCAGACTGCACACACCTATATAGATAAGTGTGTGCAGTCTGCAGATCTCTCACAGTAGCTTCCAGCTGCCCCTCACCCCACAGCCACAGAAAATATATATTTTTTAATTTTGTGTTTTTATAGTGATTAGTGTGTGTTTAGTGCCAATACAGTAGCGATTAGTTAATACAGTAAGGGGCAGTGCTAGTACTGTTCATCACTGCTGATTCATCAGTACTTGGACCCTTATTGAAAAGCTATTTCTTGCTGGTATCAGCCAGTTTGCATCCAGACTGGATGTAGTGTGTCTAATCTATAGCAAAAAAACATTTCACCAGCTCCACCCACATGTACATACACGGAAGTCCATCCAAGCAATGAAGGTACCGTAATGATGAACAGAAAAATGTAGATCCAGCATGTAAAGAATATTCAAATATAAAATTGTAAAATGTAATTCCAAAACAGTAAAAAACAGACACTAACATAAAAAATCTGTGTAGCATCAAGCGTGGTGAGAGACACACTGAGAGGCGCATACCTGTTTCAGGCGAAGAATCAGCCCTTACTCAGTGTGTCTCTCACAGCCATCACCATGCAATGTGTCAAAGTGCGGTGCGGCACATTAATGGGTGGGGGGATTCCTGAAAATTTTTCCCTTCGCCCTGAGTGCAATTTAGCCTAGGAACTGCCCTGGTTGGCAGTATCCATGACCCAGTTGTACTGTAATGGACGGGCTCACTGGAAACATATGTTGGCTCTATCTACTCCAGGGAGCAGAGTCTAAGGGGCCCCTGATATTCATCAGAGCCTGCCATAAGGCAGATTGGGCTTCACGGCAGGGAACCCCCAGTTTAATATCCCCAATGCAGGCCCTCGATCTGACAACGTGCGGTCAAACATGTTACAGGAATGTGAGGCAGAGATGTCGTCAAGGATAGGCAGCTAGTCAGGAAAGATAGCATACAATTATTGTCAGATCAAGACATAAGATCAGGGCAAGCGGCAGACAAGGCACGGTCAGAAATGGCAGAGAAATCAAAAGAATGCACAGAAGTGGGATAAATTGTGTAAGAACTGGGCAAGTAGGTGCCAGTGAGGTGAACTTAAATAGGTAGTGGTCAGTGTGGATTGGTGGTGCACAGGTGGGTGGCACACGCACTGGCTCTTTAAGTCAGGGAGAGTCAGTGTGCACACCCCATAGGGGACAATCCTGCACATCAGATAGCAGGGAAAGCAAAGAGAGATGGGGAATGCTGGCAGGAGTGTTGGAGAGTTAAGTGGTGCATAAACTGTTACGGGTGAGACCGTGGCACCGGCGCACGAACCGCGGTGCATCCCATTACTTGGGACTGTCGGCCAGGGGTATGGGTGCATATAACACTACATGTCCCGGTCAGCCAGGGGAACGGGCATGAACGCGACCCAGCGCACAGACCGTGGTGCGTCCCGTTACAGACACACAGGTAACATTTTCTCTGATTAGTCTTTCTTTTCCAATTATTTTTTCTTTTGAAATTAATCACCACGATCATTTATTTTAGCTTTTCTTGCAGCAGAAATATTTTAGAATTCTTATTTTTTCAGCACCTCCTTACCTGTGTCCAACCTGTGAACAAACTCCCTGTAAGGTGAAAAATGGAGGCGGAAGGTTTTGGGTTAATAGATGGGGGCTATATTTAGCGTTGCCACTCAAGATACAGTGGTTGCATGAACAGGCAGGAGAGGGGTACACGCCAAAGCTTACAGGCACAATCTCTTGGGGGATGTAAGACCAACCCTCTGGAGATTGTGCTGTGGTCGTTACCCCCCAGAATCATATTGTGCAGCCTGATTTGGTATCTTGCAATCTCAAAAGATCAGCTGCAGTAATAATCTTCAGGGAGTGCAGGAGATGGAGTTTAGTACTGTCATATTTTTTGCAGTGTCTATATTTTTTTTACAGGTTTCCCCTTTGGACTACATTGAATTTGTCAGACCAGTGTGGATCCATTTCTTTAATAAAATAGTCAGTGAGGGATGTTTGGGAGTGCTCTAAGTTAGTAAAGGAGGCGTCTGTCAGACGCCTCACCATTACTATTATTGGGGCTTGGTATTAGTCAGCAGTGTTTTTTGTCACCCTAAGGCTCACACTAACCCCTCTCAATACTACCTTAGTATCCAATATTCCAGGGATGTTGGGAATAGCCAGGTCACCATCAGAAGTGGATGATCTAACGTGATGGACAACTTTTAGGGCGGATGGGGGCTGGTATTTTATTCCAGTGTAAGTAATAAAGGTGTCTTACATATGCTTCTTGGATACTATCACTACTATAATCTGCTTATGGGATGGTAGTGGTCTTGCATTTTTAGGATGGGAAGAAACTAATATCAATGGACATTCCCATCTTAAAAGTGTCAGGCTGCAGCTGCCGGTTTTATCTTATTCGGTTATTAAAGATAGCGGGGATCAGCAAATTGTTTTTTTTATAATTTATTTATTGAAAATATTAAAAGAAAGTAATTATTTTTTTCTTAACCATCGCAATAGCTGTTTGGTAAGGCCTGGTTCACACGGCTTATTCAAGCCGTAATTGCGGGACGGATTTCACCCGCAATTACGGCATGAATAAGGGGCGGGGGCGTAGCTCCCCGGCCCCATAGACTTTCAATATCCATGGCGCGTATCCCGCAGGGATAATGAACATGTCACTTTCTCCCCACCCGGCGTATTCGCCGAGCAGGGAGGAGAGACAGAATCCAGTTCTCTATGAGAACTGTGGATTACCGTAATGGCTCGGACGGATTCCAGCCATACTGCAGCGCAGAACGGCGCGCAATACAGCTGGAATCCATGCCCAAAATAAGCCGTGTGAACGGCCCCTAAAACTGATAGCTGCTTCCTGATAATATCAGGATGAGAAGGTTTATGTGTTGTGAGCCACAGGTAAAGGCAATGGATGTTAGAGAGAGACCAGTTGGGACTTTTAGTAGATTATAAGCCCCCACAAATCCAAATTAGAAAAAATTCTGGCTCCACGGAGACAATCAAAGAGCATGGTGATTGGTGGTAATGCATACTGTTTTTTCACTTTTTTATAATTGAGACCGTGATAATCAGCGCACAGATGTAGGGAACTATACTTCTCTACAAAGAAGAACCCAGCACCTGCAAGAGAATAAGATAAATCGGCCAATCTCACGAATGGCGATTGGCCATAACTGGATCATCTCTGTCCCAGAGGGGAATAGCCCATGTCAGAGCTTTTCTGGAGAGAAGGCTGACCCTAAGAGCCACCTTGGATCGTTCAGAAGGGAACTTTTTGACTATACATTGCACGTGTAGGGGGCTCTGAGTGATGAACCCCCTGCAGGCTTTAGGGTCGCTATCAAATTTTGTCAGCATCGGGGCTAACTGATGCAGTTGGAGCCGCTGATGCTAAAAGTCACGGGTGAAGGCTGCTGCTGCCGGGCAGTGAGAAGCTGCTGCATCATAGTGGTCAGTTGTTGCACCTGTTGGGTCTGCTGGGTGATCTGACAGGACTGCTGGTCCTGCTGTGGCAGGTGACCCCTGGTGCAGTTTGTCGGTGACAGACAGGAAAGTTAGGGTAGGTGGCAAGGTTCGTGGTCGAGGGATGTAGGCAGAAAAGGACTGGTAAACGGTAAAGACTGAGACATAGGCTAGGAGCACTAATGATCTGGCAGGGCGGTCAGGGGAAGGCTATGTAATATAGGACCAGTGTCTTGTAATTATCCAATTAACAGTGTGCTGGCCCTTTAAGTTTCACAGAGTGGGACCCACACGCCAGCCAGCAGAGACAGCGCAGTGAGCGAGGAGAGGTGAGCAGCTGTAGCTGGGACCTGGGCTGCGAGTGCGCCCGTGACCCGATGTGTTAGTCACAGGAGAACCCGTAGTAGGGTGCAATCGAAAACAGCCAGACACTGATGAACTTGACATGCTGCACTTCTTTACTAAATGTAGTTTATGAAACAGTATTGGCAGGTTACAGTTTCCTTTTAAGGCATAGTAGCGCAAGTTTAATATGTTCATGTGTGAGAGGAGATTTTCACCTTGTATGCTATAAAGAGAACCTGAGTGGTTCTTATTGTGTAAGTGTGATGTTTTTTACTACCATTTCTTTATGTCCACATGTTTATGAATTTGAAGAAATAAAATAATGTACTTTTTTCTATGTGCTGGAGCATAGAGAATTATTCCTTGGATGTACCATGTACCGCTTAGCCGTCGGTTCCAGTCCGGACACAGGAATAAAGAGTTAAAGACTGGATTCCGTGAACAATTATATAAAGGGTGAATTCCTTAAATGCCATTTGTGAGCATGCTATAAACAGGGTTATAGTGACTGAAAGCAATTGGGTACAGATAACTCGTCATACTGTATAAAGGATATACAGTGAGTATGGAAAGAATTCAGACTCCTTTAAATTTTTGACTCTTTGCTTCATTGCAGCCCTTTGGTAAGATCAAAAAAGTTCATTTTTTTGCTCACTAATGTACACTCTGCACCCCATCTTCAAAAGAAAAAAAAACAGAAATGTAGATATTTTTGCAAATGTATTAAACAAGAAAAACTGAAATATCACATGGTCTTAGGTATTCAGACCCTTTCCTCAGTATTGAGTAGAAGCACCTTTTGAGATAGTACTGCCATGAGTCTTCTTGGGAATGATGCAACAAGTTGTTCACACCTGGATTTGGGGATACTCTGCTCTTCATCCTTGCAGATCATCTCCAGTTCCCTCAGGTTGGATGGTGAATGTTGGTGGATAGCCATTTTCCAGTCTCTCCAGAGATGCTCAATTGGGTTTAGGTCAGTGCTGTGAATGGGCCAGTCAAAAATGGTCACAGAGTTGTTCTGAAGCCCCTGCTTTGTTATTTTAGCTGTGTACTTACAGCCATTGTCTTATTGGAAGATTAACCTTTGGCCCAGTCTGAGGTCCAGAGCACTCTGGAAGAGGTTTTCATCCAGGATCTCTCTGTACTTGGCCGAATTCATCGTTCTTTCAATTACAACCAGTTGTCTGTCTCTGCAGCTGAAAAACATCCCTGGGCTTCTGCTTATAACAGTAATGGGACAGCCCATGTCGCAGCCCCATATACTCCTCCTCACACCCCTGGGACGGACTACAAACTCCTCCCTCTCTGGCCATGCCGTTTTTTGACTGAAACACGAAATGGACTGTACCTCAGCAGGGCATTGGGACAGAACTGAGCCAGTGGCACCATCAGAACCGTATGGGCCTAATTTACGCCCTGGCACCAGGCATGCCTACCCTATTGGCATTTTAAGGTCAGCTTTGTGTTTCTGCCTTACCCTGAAGCCTAGAACCTCGGAAGTGGCAGCTATTCGCATGGGGAGTTTCATATTTTAAAATATGAGACTGGGTTGGATCTGTTATGAACGGCTCTCCCATAAATCTTTAGGAAATATCGGGGCCTCTGGGTCTGCCCTCGGTTTATTCAAGTCTTTGTTCTCCAGGTCTGAGAGAGCCCATGGGTTTCAGGTGCTAATTAATGGAAATGAGGATCCTTTGTTGTGCTGGCCTCCCCTGCTGGGGCTGGCTTCCTATGGAAGGCCATTCCTAATTGAGGCTTCCTGTGACTGAGTTGGTGGTGATGGATGTCTGCAACCTGAGTGACTTGAATTATGAAATTGGAGGGGGGATGACTTGTCATTTCTGAGTCAATCTTCCTCACAGTTGATTTTGTGGAACTTTCTCCCATCTCTGCACTGCATCTCTGGAGCTCAGCCACAGTGATCTTGGGGTTCTTCTTTACCTCTCTCACCAAGGTTGAGGAAGAGTCGTGGTCATCCCAAACTTCTTCCATTTAAGGATTATGGAGGCCACTGTGCTCTTAGAAACCTTGAGTGCTGCAGAAATTCTTTTGTAACCTTGGCCAGATCTGTGCCTTGCCATAATTCTGTCTCTGAGCTCCTTGGGCAGTTCCTTAGACCTCATTATTCTCATGTGCTCTGAGATGCACTGTGAGCTGTGAGATCTTATATAGACAGGTGTGTGCCATTCCTAATCAAGTCCAATCAGTTTAATTAAACACAGCTGGACTCCAGTGAAGGAGTAGAACCATCTCAAGGAGAATCAGAAGGAAATGGACAGCATGTGAGTTAAATATGAGTATCAGAGCAGGTCTGAATACTTATGACCATGTGGTATTTCAGTTTTTCTTGTTTAATAAATTTGCAAAAATGTCTGCATTTCTGTTTTTTTCCTTTCAAGATTGGGTGCGGAGTGTATCTTAATGAGCAAAAAAATTTACTTTTTTGATCTTACCAGATGGCTGCAATGAAACAAAGAATGAGAAATTTAAAGGGGTCTGAGTACTTTACGTAACCATTGTATTTAAGGTAAAAAACACAGTTGAAGCAATGCTTCACCAAGGAAGGGACCTCGGTGAAGTATAACAAGTCCTCTCTTGTTATACTAGCTACTTTATGCTCCTCCAGCAAGAGCCAGTGCTTTGCAAATTACATGTCACAAACATAGTCGGCCCTACCCCCTGCAATTGAGAACAGTAGTGCAAAGTAACCTATTCCTAGATATCCACTCTTATATGTTCTTCATCAGCTCCTTAGGTCACTATAGCTACAGATCTTTGATCTCTCCTGATAGGCTACCAGCACTAGTCGCTATAGCCACAGACCTGGTGTCCGCAGCAGCTCGTCACTGCAGGCCAGTAATAGCCAGTAGAGGCCAGTAACACGCTCCTGAATTCAAAGATTAAACCGAGAAAATAGGACTGAGATAAGATGAATCAATGTAGTGAGACAACCCCTTTAACCCCTTACTGCTGGAGCCAGTTTTGGCCTCTCTGACAGAGCCCCATTTTTTTAAATCTGGCATGTGTCACTTTATGTGAGAATAACTTTTTACCTATCCCTGTGATTCAGAGATTGTTTTCTCGTGACACATTTTACTTTGTTAGCAAGAAATTTTGGTCCAAAAAGTCAGTGTTTATTTGTGAAAAATGTTAAAGTATTGTGAAAAATTAGAAAAATTTACCATTTTCAAACTTCATCTACCATATGTCTACTGTAGGTTGGCATCATTTTTTAAATGTGTTTTTTAATGACATTAGGGAACTTAGAAATTTAGTAATAGTTTTCACATTTTCAAGAAAATTAGCAAAATACATTATTTTAGGGACCTGTCCAGCTCTGATGTGGCTTTGATTGGCCTGTATGTTAGATATCCCCATAAATGACTCCATCTAAGAAACTACACCCCTTAAAGTATTTAAAACAGCATCTAGGAAATGTATTAACCCATTAGGTGTTTCACAGGAATTAAAGCAAAGTGGAGGTGAAATTTTGAAATTTCACTGTTTTTTGCAGAGTTTCAATTTGTATCCATAATTCACAAGAACACGGTAGATGTGATCAGGGAAATGAAACTTAATATTGATTCCCCAGATTCTGCTGTTTTCAGAAATATCCCATATATGGCCCTAGTGCGCTATTTGGCTCCACCACAAGCCCCAGAGTAGGAGGAGCAACTCCCGGACTCGGGTCTCATTTTCATTACGATTTCATTTAGGCGCCATTTCAGGTTTGCATACACCCTAAGGTACTAAAACTTTATAAACACCCTAAAAATACCCCATATTGGAAACTAAACCCCTTAAGGAATATATCCAGGGGTGTAGTGAGTAGATAGACCCCACTGGTGTTTCACAATCTTTTTTAGCATTAGGCTGTGAAAATATATATATTTTTTTAACAATCTGAAATTTTAGCTGAAAATATTGAATTTTTTACAAAGAATCCTGGAAAAAATCACCCCAAATTTTGTTACACAATTTCTTCCAAGTTCGGCAATACCCTAAATGTGGGTGTAAACTGCTGTTTGGGTGCATGGCAGGGCATATAAGGGAGGGAGTGTTATTTGGCTTGTGGAACGCAGATTTTAGTGGGTGCCATGTCGCATTTGCAAAGTCCCCAAAGTATCAGAACAGGTGAAACCTTTCATAAGTCACCCCATTTTGGATTCAACACCACTCATGGATCTCATCTAGGGTTTATTGTGCATTTTGATTTCACCGAAAAAAACACTATTTACCAGGGGTTCAATACACATAGAATATCACAGAAACAAAAAACCCTTAGTCTAAAATATAACTTTTACTTGATATACTTGAAATACAGTACATTAAAAAAAAAATTATTATTTTTTGAACACTAGTATTGAGCGATTATTATCGACAAAGTTGAAATCGGCACGGTATTTACGTTGATCGGATTTTTTTGATCACGCGATAATTTAGGTTAAAATCTGTGCATAATCTATTAAAAATCGCCCATTTTCGGCGCTTCCTGTCATTTGGCGGCCAGCAAATCAGCTTACAGAATAGAGCAGGGGGAGATTGTGTGTGCGTGTCATGATGGGATGTGTCTGGTTGCGATTTGGGTGGAAAAATCACATGACCTCGTTTTACATAGAACAGCCCTTTCCTGTTCATGATCAGTGGTCTGTCAGCGTCTCAGAGAAGTAGGACGTCGCTCTGCCCCTGTCCCAAACAGCTCAAGCAAAATTATTCTATTTCTTCACAGAGAAAGCTCCACTGTTAGCTGTGATCCTTACAACTTAGTTAGATGGGG
>JAODAL010053887.1:0-24976 GCA_025379985.1 Phyllomedusa bahiana | reverse complement strand
GATCTTTGATCATCATCTCCAGTCGCTTCCCTAAAGAGAAAGGAAACAACCGGCGATTGGTCCGCAGTCCCACAAACGAAGGCAACATCTCTTCGATGTGATTCTCCTAAGGAACAGCGTCTTCGTCTTTCCTGGCAACGGGGGTCCTGATTGAAACTGCCTCCATGGCAGGTTACCTTACCTTGGGCTGTTATATGAACACTGCCCAGATCTACCTCCATTGAGGACACAATGCTCAAATTGTATATTACATCTTACTCAAATCTGTTCTAGCAGTTAAACTTTGTTTTGTGCTTGCCTCCTGCCATTGCCCCGTATCTATGGCCAATCAGGCCCCTAGAGGGGGATGCAACCGTACAATCACTTTACATGATTTCAGTAGTTCCAGTTTTTATCTACGTTAACTCTACCCGGGTATCTGGGTGAGAATTATCTAGATTTTGCACTCAGTCTATATAGACTTGTTGCGCAGTGAATTATCTTTATACATTGACGCTCCTCTCTATGCGCTGTTTGCTTTATTTTCCTCTACATTAGGGGTTCTGGTGGGGAGCAACTGTATAGGTTTGTGGTTCCGGTCTTGCTCTCTGCATGTGGGGAAGAAGGGAATCCACTGGCACGTTTGCATTGGGAATCCTTTTAAGATTTTTGGGTCCACCCAATGGTGCCTTATTTTTGTTGTTTTGGTCTTCTTTTGATACTGTTTCTGTATCTGTTTATAGACCATTTACCTCTGTTTTGGTACTATTTTGGTTCTGTTTCGGTACTCTTAACAATTCTATATGCACATCATTATTCTCTAGGTCTGGGTTTGATGCTGCGGTACTCGGAGATCATCATTTCCTTCTCTGGGTGAGTCATCTTCTATTGGTTTTACTCATTGTCTTTTTTTCCTCTTCACTTTTTATATGCGTTTAACCTCTTGGAAAGTTAAAGGTCTGAGATCGCCCTCCAAACAAATTCAAGTGCTACGCCATCTCAAGAGACTGAGGACAGACATTGCCTTCCTCCAGGAAACTCACCTGGAGGAACGTGATTTTTACGCCTTCAATGCCTATGGGTTGGCACAGTTTTAGGATCCCCGTCTGCAGCGCATAAAAATGGGGTCGTCATTTTAATTCACAAAAATATTTTCCCTTCAGTCACCCATTCCTCACATGATGACCAAGGTCGCTGGTGTAATCTCACATTGACAATCTATGGGGAAGAACTTTCCTTGCATAATATCTATGGCCCGCATAAAAGCCATGGGGCATTTTTTGAAACCCTCAATTCTCTTTTGTCTACTGATCCTTTGCCTTATAAGATAGTGGGAGGCGACTTTAAATTTTTAGCCATAATATTTTGTGACGGAAATTTCCCCCGTAATCTACCTTTCTAAACCCTCATCATCTACCCCTCCCCTTTGGCTAATTTTTTTTGTAGATTCAAGGTTTCTTGACGCTTGGGAGCCACTTCATCCTGAGGCAAGAATACCCCTTTTTTTCTCTCTCCGCATCCCATGGTGGGTACAATTTTTTCTATTTTCCACCAGAGAGGATGGAGTCTTGGTCAAAAAGGATTTGGGATCTCTGACCCTTTTTCCCTTAGTACTTCATCTGCAGATGTTACCCCCAGAGGTGGGATTTTTTTGGGGGTTTTCCTTTTATCTTTTCGGAGAGAGGATTTCGCTAATATTTACGGGGCTGGATTTTTCTGCGATAACCCTCTAATGAAATGAACCTTTTTTTTATTATGGAAACTGTGAAACGCCTTGGTGTGGATATCGCTCACACTAGCAAACACAAAAAAATTATTCTGCTAAATTAGCTCGTGGGTGGGCAGTTGAGGAAATCCTACACGACTTCCTCCCCAGTTTCTAAGCCCTTTGGACAAAAAAAAGAGAAAGTTGACGCGGGGTCGGATAGAGGGGCCTCAAAAAGATCTCATTTACTGCCCAACTTTTCAGGTAGGGCAATAAGGAGGAGGGTTTTTGGCCTTTTTTGCAAAAAGGTCGCCATCCCAGCACCAACTTTAACTCTCAAAGAAAAGGGCAGGGAAAAAACCCCATTTTTGGCATTGCTAAAAAATAATATCTTCCAAGAGTTTTATTCCTCTTTATATACCCCGGATGCCCCCGAGGTTAATGAGCCCTCTCCCTGGTTTAATAAACTCACACTTCCTGCTTTGTCGGAGAATGATAGGGATAATAATAATAATCTTTATTTATATAGGCCAAATTTTCCGCGCATTTTACAATTTGGAGGGTTAGGTACAACAAAAGACAACATTTCACAATGAAAAGCTACTTAAGATAGCACAAGGTGAGGGGCCCTGCTCGCAAGAGTTACAATCTATTAGGGGTAGGGGGAGAGAGAAGGGAAGAAGTGCTAGATTTTACAATGGTCCACCAGTGACATAAATATGGGGTTGTTATAGTAAATTTGGATGAACCTGCCCCCAAAACAGTACATCTATAACATTTAAAGTGCCGAAAATGAGTGGTGCCTGGGGGTGGGGGGGAGGTGGGGGGTTAGCATTGGGGATTCTGGTGGGCCCAAAGGGGAGAAGATTATTCTTAGGGCCCTTTTAAAGCTATGAGGTTGAGTGTGCCGATCCCCCCGCGGTAGCATTTCCAGGAATTGGTGCCGCAGGGGAAAGTCTTGGGAGGGATGGAGGTTCGGAAAAATTGAGGGGAAATGTAATTGATGTCATAGCAGAGGGGGGAAAGGGAGGGTGGTAGACAGAGATGAGGGAGGAGATGTAGGGAGGAAAATGTATGGGGGGGGGGGGCTTGTGGAAGCTTTTTGGTGGATGATGATTTTATTTTTGTATCCTGCAGGGCTAGGCAACCAGTGCAGTGACTGACACAGGGTAGAGGCTCATATAGCGGGGGAAAAGAAAGACAGGCCTGGCTGCTGCATTAGGACAGATTGGAGGGGGGAGAGTTTCACAGGGGGACCGATAAGAAGGAGTTACAGTAGTGAGACGAGAATGAATAAAAAAACATGAGGTTTGAGTTGTTTCCACAGTGGAAAAGGACGGTTTTGGGAGAGTTCTTGGGGTGAGTGACAGGAGCGGGAAGGGATTGGATATGGGGGTTAAAAAGGACAGATCGGAATTAGTATAACCCAAGACAAAGGGCCTGCGCCTAGGGTTTGGTTTCACACAGGGGAGCGGGAAAGGGCGGGGTAAGGTTGTTAGTAAGGGGGGATGACTAAAAGTTTGTTTTAGGGGGTTTAGTTTAAGGTACAGGGAGGAAGATGTCAGAGACAGCAGACGGCATTCCCTGGGTTTTGTAGCAGAGCGGGGGAATGTCTGGGAGGAGGTGAAAAATTGGGTTCATCAGCGTAGAGAGGGTTTGGAACCCAAAAATTGCTGATGGTTTGTCCAAAGGGGGCGTATAGATTGAAAAGAGGAGAGGACCAAGAACGGTTCCCCGAGGAACCCCCCAGCAGAGGAAAAAGGGAGGGGGTAGAACCTGCAAATGAACATGAAAGGGGCGGGTTTGAAAGGTAAGATGAGAACCCCAAAAGAGAGCGGTGTCCAGGGGGCCAAAGCTCTGACATGCTGAGGAAATTGGGGATCAACAGTGCAAAAGCTGCAGAGAGATCCAAAGAAGCAACAAAAGTATTGCCCTGAGTTTACTGTTAGGAGATCATTTTGGGGAAATTTAGTTTGAGCAGTTTCCGTGGGGTGTAGGGGCGGAACCGATTGCAGAGGGTCAAAAGAAGTTAGCAGAGAGAAGCGGATTAGGCGAGAGTAGACCAGCTTCCGGTTTTGGGGATGAAGGGCAGGTTACAGATGGTCGGTAGTTATTAGCGCAGGGTGGGTCCAGTGGGGTTTTTCAGTAAGGGGGGTTATAACAGATGGTTTAAAGGAGAGGGAAATCCCATGGAAGGGGAGAGGTACAGATTGAGTTTGTAGGATGATGCTGGGGAAAGGTTGGGGAAGGAATGGGGGCACTAGAGGGTGGGGGGCGCGCGACAGCAGAACCCGGACACTTCTTCTTCTTCGTCGGGTCAAGAGCTGAGAGTAGGGTGGGGATGTGGGGAGGGACCCGATGGCTGCTGCTTTGGGGTTTAGAGAGTTTTTTGCCGGATATTTTCAATGTTCTCTTTGAAGTGAGTGGCCAGGGCATCAGCATGGAGGCAAGACCGGGGCCTGAGCTTTAGGCCTGAGAAGGGTTGGATGGTTCAAACAGCGTTTAGGGTTGTTTGTAAGGTTGCGATGAGGGGTGAAATATTTTTGTTTGGAGCTGTGAAGGCCCCTTTTATAAGTCCTAGCATAAAATTTTAGTGGGGAAAGTCCTGCGGTAGATTCGATTCCTCCCCCAGACCCCCGAAATCTGGAACATCGCTGAGTGGCGGGTCTGAGGGGTGTGCCATGGCTGTGGTGTCTGCTTTTGGTGGTGGGGGGTTTGAGCGTGCCAATGTGTCCAGGGTGGTGGGGAGGTTTCTTATAGTTTGGACCCAGGTCAGGGCAGAGAGGGGGGGGATTGGGGGGATGAGGGGGCTGAGGCGTCTGGAATCCTGAGTGTTCATGGGGGTGGGTATTTTTGAATGGGGGGGCGG
Source organism: Phyllomedusa bahiana (assembly GCA_025379985.1). Classification (NCBI taxonomy): domain Eukaryota; kingdom Metazoa; phylum Chordata; class Amphibia; order Anura; family Hylidae; genus Phyllomedusa; species Phyllomedusa bahiana. The sequence continues at coordinate 20,423 of JAODAL010053887.1, read as the reverse complement.
GGAGGGTGTCCAAGATGGGTGGAATTAGTAATAGTGAAAAGGAAATAAATTGTGTCAGGAGAGGTAAGGAAATTTTTTTAAAAATTAGAGATTTAGGAAGGTTCAGAAAACCAGATCAAGAGGTTCCCCCCCTTGTGGGTGGGGGAGTTTTGTAAACTGCGAGAGGCTAGAGAAAGGTTAGTGAAAAGGTTTTAGAGGGAGAGGGAACATGGGGGCTCAATAGGGGTTTAAAATCACCCATGATGAGAGTTTTGGGTTTTATAGAGAGGAAGTGGGGGGTCCAAGGGAGCAAAATGACCAGAAAAATGGCGGGATAGCCGGGGGGGTTTTTCAGAACCGGAGTTGAGGGAAAATGGCGAAAGAGTCTGAGGGTGGGACCCAAAGGAGGGGGAAAGGAAAATGAGGGTGCAGGAGGAAACCTGGTAATGCGTGTGGAGAGAGAAGTTGCCAAATCCCCCCGGCCTGTTTCAGGGGGGGGTGTGGTGGGAAATGTAGCCGCCAAAGTGGGGAGCGGCAAGGGAAGCGGGGGTCAGATGGCCGTGCCATGTTTCTGTGAGGGGTAGCAGGGGGAGGGAGTTGGAGGAACAGGTCATGAAAAGCAGTGAGTTTTTTGCAGATGGGTGGGGGTTCCCCAAAGCCATTTTAAAAAGGGTGGGGAAAAGTGTACACGAATAGCAATTAGGGGCAGAGTTTTATGGGGGGAGGGGGTGGGTGACAGTAATGGGGGGGGCCGGGTTAGGAGAGATGTCAATGCAGCAAAAAGCAGGAAAAGAAAATTTCAGAAGATGGTTTATGATGAGTATGAGCGGCGTTTGTGCAGGGATCTATTAAATAAACCGATATCTTCAGAGGAAGTAACTTGTGCGATTAAAAACCTTGGAAAGGACTTCCGGTCCACCTGGATGAGGCGTCTCCCCCGAGTCCGCCCGGGAGGCAAAACCGGGAATAATACACGGGGCAAGTATTCCACCACCTCAAAAGCAGTCCCCCGTGCACTGAACACCGGGGGAGCTCCGGGGGAGAGGGGAGGAAGAAGCGCGGACTTGCGGAAGTGCAAAGGGGAAGAGGGGTGGCGGGGACAGGGGAAGTGGGGGGAAACGCCCATTAAGAGGGGGCCCCCGGGGCAGTCGGTTTACCCAGGTCAAATCGGAAAACAAGCGCATACTGGGCGTTGGGAAGAACTGACAAGCAGTTGCAGGAGCTGAAAGATGACGTGCCAGATCACGCACCCAGCTTCTGGATACTATCCAAGAGAACAAACGATTGGCCGACAAAATAGAGGACTTGGAGAACCGTTCCAGGCGGAACAACTTGCGAATAGTTGGCATCTCAGAGGCAATTCCTGCAAGGGACCTAGTAGCTCTGTGTGAACGAGACCTCCCAGAAGCCCCAGGCCTTAAAAGCCTTTGCAGCTCAAGCCATGACCCCAAAGGAACAAAGAAAGCGTTATGCCTCTAAGCTAGGGGACTGACTCTAAGCCTAGCTCTATGGGGCTTTGAAATATGCTTCACTCGTTTAGTGGTTTTGTCCAGGCTGCTACAAGTCAGTTATATTCTTTTCTTTTATTATGATTCTCTCTATGTAGGTAATACTAATTTTGTGCTTGTCTGGCTGGAGGTAGTTAGTATCTAATCTTTACAGAGTACAAATACTCTTCGATGGAAAAAAGCGAAGTCCTATTGCACTCTTTCCTGAAGGAGGCATTTTGTTATCATTCTCCTCCTCCAGAGTGCTCCTGGTCTCTTGACCGCCAGTTAAAAATGTTTATTGTTAAAGAGAACCTGTCACATAGATTATGCCCCCCTTGCTGAGGGCAGAACAAGCTAGTGTCAGACATGCTGTTTCCAGCGCTGTGTCCCTTATTCTGTAAGATGCTGCAGTTATTGTGTATTTAATGCTTAAATCTGCAGTTTTCAGAGAGTAGAGTCCTTAAAAGAGTCAGTTTTTTTCAAACCCGGCCAATCTGAGGCATCGCCGCCCACCTCAAATGATAATCATATTACTTTGAATAGGTAGAAACATGTGAATAACTGCCAGGTAGGCAGGGCTAGCCTTTGGTGGGCAGGGCTAACACCTGCTCATGAATAAGATTTGAGTCGTAAATGCTCTAAAACTACAGCATCTTACAGAATAAGGGACACAGCGCTGGAAACAGCAGGTCTGACACTAGCTTGTGCTGCCCTCAGCAAAGGGGGGCATAACCTATGTGACAGGTTCCCTTTAATGTTTTAGCTCATTTTCCCGCCAGAGGCTGCTATGTCTTACTTGCTCTTTACCTCGGTTATGAAGATAATAACCTGGAATGTTAAAGGCCTACGTTCCCCAGGCAAACGTATAATGATTCTAAGGCACCTGAAAAGATTAAAAGCGGACATAGCCCTCTTGCAGGAAACCCATCTAACTGAGGCTGATTTCGTGCGCATGCAGCGACTGTGGGTTGGGGAGGTGTTCTGTTCCCTGGCAGCAAATAACAAGGCAGGAGTGCTGATTTTGATTGGGAATGGTTGTGAAGGCCGGGTAGTCCACAACGAGAATGATCAAGAAGGGAGATGGGCTCATGTTCGGTTTCAAGGGGGGGGGAGGAACTCCTGTCTATCCATAATGTTTATGGCCCAAACTCAAACAGCTCTGCTTTCTTTAAGTCCCTTCTGCCACATATTCTCGAAGATGCATCTGGAAGCAGGGTTGTGGGGGGAGACTTTAACACGGTCATGTCCCAGATAGAAGACAGAAGAAGGGAGACACCTCGCACCCATAGAGCTGTTATGAGGGAGTCGCCCCTTTCTTCTTTCGCTGAAAATCTAGATGTCTGTGACTCATGGCGCACTCTGAACCCAGATGGGAGAGAGTATACCCATTACTCTCACCCCCACAGTTCCTGGTCCAGAATTGATTACATGTTTACCTCAAAAAATCTGTTCCTCAGAATAGAGGATGTAGTTATTGGAGACTTAGTCATTTCTGACCACTCGCCGGTTGTACTCACTCTCCTGGAAACGATCCAACGCGGCACTGAATATATTTGGAGGTTTCCATCCTACCTAACAAAAGATGAGGAATTCCGGGTAACTTTGCAGGGCTGGTGGTTGGAATTTCAGTCCGACAATAGAGCCCATCAGGATTCACCCCAGCTATTCTGGGATACAGCGAAAGCTGTATTACGGGGAAAACTAATTTCCTATGTCTCGGGCTTCAGGAGAAAGGTGAAGGAGAAACTAGATTCCTTACATAGCAATCTTAGGGAGGCGTACAATACCTTCATCTCATCCCCCTCTGTTGGTGGCAGCGAGGAAGGAGTATGAGGCCTGGGTAGATAAAAGGGAGCAATTCAAAAAGTCTCAATTTGATGCGCACTTTTTCCGTTTCGGAAATAAACCTGGCAAACTTCTGGCGAGGATAGCCAGAGGCGCCCCTCCGGCTGCTTTGGTGCCGGCGTTAAAAACACCGGAGGGAATTATCAAGAGAAAAGGGGAAGAGGTTTTGGGGATTCTGCGCTCTTTTTATCAAAAACTCTATGCAGATGAACACCTTGATGACCAGCGTTCTAAGGAATGGTTGAGCAAATTTGATCTCCCAGGTCTCTCAGTAGATGAGGTGACAGTGCTGGGTGCCCCAATAGAATTGGAGGAACTTGAAACGGCTATCTCGAAACTACAGAACAACAAATCCCCAGGCCCAGACGGCTTCACGGGGGAGTTTTTTAAGTCCCTGAAATCACAGGTAGCCCCTACCCTCCAAACCTTGTTTAATTCTTACCTCTTGGGGTCGGTTATCCCGAAAACGATGAATACCGCCCATATTAAAATTTGACCTAAGGAAGGCAGGGATCCCTACCAAGCTTCTTCTTATAGGCCTATCTCGTTGATAAATGTCGATCTAAAACTATTAGCAAAAGTTATGGCAGATCGCCTGGCCCCGTTTATCCCTAAATTAATAGGAACACACCAAGTGGGATTTGTTAAGGGGAGATCGGCGGTTATGAACGTTAGAAAGGTCCTCCTAGTCCTGGACGAAGTAAGGAGAGATCCCCGGAAATATGCTACATCTGCCTTGATAACCGTTGATACGGAAAAGGCTTTTGATAGCGTAGATTGGGGGTGGCTGAATCTGGTACTAGACAAAATTGGCCTGCAAGGCCCTTATAGAACCTTTCTGTCAGCGCTTTACCAGACGCCGGAAACCAGAATATGCATCCCGGCTTTTCTTTCACTGCCCTTTCCTTTGGCACGAGGAACCAGGCAGGGATGTCCCCTTTCCCCCTACTTATTCAACCTGGCCATTGAGCCCCTTGCTCGATTCCTTCTCTCGTCTAACACCTTTGAGGGTATTACAATCAGAAATCAAGAACTGAAGTTATCGCTCTTCGCTGATGATGTAATTTTTTTCCTGGAGCATCCAGAACGGGACGCACCCGTTTTACTAGATCAGCTTCGAGTGTTTAGGGAATGCTCGGGTTTTAAAATAAACGAAACCTAGTCAGAGATATTACACCTCCTAGCTAGGTTTTCCCCACAATCCACGAGTTCAAGCTACCCCTTGTCAATAGCAAAAAGCTCCATCAAATATCTGGGAATTTTTATCGGTAGATCTCCAGAATCCCTCTACCACCTAAATGATCCCCCCCTCATATTGAAGATCATTAGAGAACTGCGCAGATGGTCAGGTCTCCCCCTTTCACTATTAGCTAGATGCCATTTAATCCGTATGGTCAGCTTTCCCAGAGTCCTGTATCTTCTACAGACAATACCTCTCTTATTGAAGCACTTAGACCTTAAAATGCTTCTATCTAATTTCTTCAGATTTATATAGGCTTCCAAAAGGCCAAGGATTGCCATTTCAAAGCTTATGTTGCCTAAAAAGTGTGGGGGTGTAAATCTACCAGATATCCGCAAATATTTCCTTGCGTGCCTTTTTAGGCACTGCATCGACTGGGTGAAACAGACGTCTTATTACTCAACCTTTACTCTAGAGGCCTGCGTGGCGGCATTCTGGGATCTTACAGCTCTATTGCACACTAGATATTCAGATATCCCGAAACACATTAGATCTTGTGTAATGATGAAGGATACTATAGCAACCTGGAGGGCCTATCGGAAACTATTCAATCTACCTGTCATTTTGAGTAAGCACATGTCCATTTCCAGCCATCCGGAATTCTGACAAGGAGTGGGGAATGCCCATCTTGCGATCTGGCGAGAAAAGGGCATTGTAAACGTCGGGGCCCTTCTGAGCAAGCAACAGGGTAATAAGTGTAAATTTATGACGTTTCAGGAGCTGCAGGAAGCATACCAGGTCCCCAGTTCCCATTTCCTAACCTATGGCCAAATTATTAGCTTCTTAAAAAGTAGAGTTCTTAACTTAGAGGCAGAATTTTCCCCTAACCTGTTTGATAAGGTCTTTGGCTCGGCCTCAAGCCACCACTCCTTGTCGGGCATTTATGGTGGTCTGAGGGAGTTGGATAAGCGAAGCTGGGAGGGTAAACTATTCTCTAGCTGGGAGAAAACTTTTATGAACTCGGAAATCCCACTTTCTGTTCTGAAGGGATGGAATCATACTTGTAAAACAGTCATAAATGAAAGGTGGCGGGAGACACACTTCAAGTTTGTTCACCGAGCCATCTTCGGGTTCAATATACCCCCCCACCCCTAGTCGTATCCTGGCCTGCCCCAAATGTGACCAACCCAAAACTGACATGATACACAGTATGTGGTTTTGCCCCAAGTCCCAATTCTTCTGGGACCTCCTGGTCTCAACTCTGAAACACTCAGGAGAGTTTGAGCTTCCCCTCACGCCCAAAGCTTTGTTATTCCTTGACCTACCCGAGGGGTCAAAGAATCGCTCCTTACTACTTGTCATTCTATTGGCCACAAAGAAATCCCTGCTGGCCAAGTGGCTCGATCGGGATTCGCCCTCTAGGAAAGAATTCTTCTCACAAGTGAAACATTATCTGCTCATGGACCGGCTGGAGACCGAAGTGAACAAATTGTCTCAAACCGAGAAATTCTTCACTAAATGGACTCCGTTTATAAGAGCCTTCCTAGGCAAAGAGGAGATTAGAGCTCTGGTAACTTCATTTAAGCTCACGAGGTGGTATCTGGAGGGGGATCTGACGGGTTCGTTGGGGTTTCTGAAAGTCCAGAACAGGGGGTTGCCCGGTTGCCAAGCAGGGGGAACCATGGAAATAGGCCATCTATAAATGAACCTGGGCTTACATGATCGATGTATAATTTCTTTTTTTTTTTTTTTTTAAACATTCGATTTTTATTCAGTTTTTCATTTTCATTGTATAAACATAAACCGGCTCCAAGAGAGCAAAACATTAACATGCCATATGCCTTATACATATATACATATACACAGAAAGCAAATGTAGTAATCCATTCTCAAATGTGTAAATATAGAGGCCTTGTGTCTGATCAAAATGAATTAGCCCACCTTTCCCTCCACTAAGTTGGGCAGCGTTACGGAGAGGTACCAGCAGCTTATTTTATGTACTCATGCAAGCAACCCTGGGGTGACATATGTCATGTCGTATACCTGAAATGCGTGGGACCGGAGGTCAATGAGTAACATAACTCGAGCTCATCCAAACCTGCCATTTCTGTTTTTGTTTCAATATCAGGTGTGGGGGGGTTATAAGGTTGATCTCGCTATGAAATTGGACATTGACCCTATTCAACACTTCTGTGATGTTAGGTGTGCATGAAGATTTCCAATGAGATGCTATAGTGGATCTGGTGGCAATCAGAATATGTTGGAGAACTGTTTGGTATGGGTGGGGAATATCATACATCCCCATGTCTAGGATTGCAAATTCTTGTGTGAGGGTAAACCCTGGACAGTATAGGTGTTGAATTAGATCCTCCACCGCTGTCCATAGACCTCTAATAATCGGACAGTGCAACCACATATGTAACAGCGAACCAACAGATCCACAGTTCCTCCAACACATTTTAGAGGAACCCGGAAAAATATGGGCCATCCGGACTGGAGTAAGATACCAGCGGAGGTGGACCTTCCTTGCTAGGGTCGAGTGGTTAATGCATTTGGAATGTCTAGAAGTTGACATCGCCGCTCTCCACCAATCCTCCACCGGGAATGACTGGGACATCTCTTTCTCCCATTTAATCATATAATCGGGTTTAGTATCGCCACCACTATCAATCAGGGTGGAATAAATGGCTGAGAGGCCTTTCAGACGGCGATCATCACCCAGTAGGAAACGGTGGAGAGGTGATCTCGGCAAATGAGAACTTAGAATGGTCATAGAAGATACTGCATGTCTAATTTGTAGGTAGACATAAAATTGGGAGTTTGGAAGCGAATATTGAGAGGATAAGTCCGCAAATGACCTGAAGACCCCCTCAGAGTATAGGTCTCCTAGCACCATTACTCCTCCAGCAATCCATAATTGTAGGTGAATGTCAGGGACAGCTCCATAAAGCATAGAAATGGGGCAGTATTTTTTGTCAACACATATTCTGCCTTTCCTCACCACATGTTGATGCCATATCTGTAGTAAGTGTTGAACTGTAAGTAGAGCGCACTGTGAGGTGGGGAGTCTGGGAGATCCAAATAATGGGTGGTCTTTAACTGTGCCCAGGCCTAGAGAAGAGTTTTCAATGGTTGTCCAGTGATGAGAGGACCGGTCATTCCAGTGGAAATAAATAGGTTCAAGGATGGAGGAAATATTATAGGTCTGTAAATTGGGGACCGCCATTCCTCCTTGTCTTTTTGACAGGTATAAATATTGGTTTTTAAACCGTGGTTTCTTAGACCCCCAGATAAATTTCAAAAAAAGAGATTGAAGATTTTGCAATAGTTGCGTGGGGATTACAAAGGGAAGGGCTCTCGCTATGTACAAAAATTTAGGAAGGAGGAGCATTTTATAATTTCTTATTAACTACCAATTTTAAGTCTTTGGCGGAAAGGTTAATTTTGTTATACTCATTTTTTTTTTTTCAATTGTATATTTATTGAAGAATTTTTATCAAGAATAATAAAAATCAAACAGTAAATTCACATTTCCTTCAAATCTGTTCACGCAGGAACATAAAGCAGTGCAAGGGTACACTTTACAAGCTATATAACATATCATGTGAGGCATAGCACACCCCATTATCACATATCTACAATAAGGGAAATGTCTCAACATCAAAGTAGACCCGTATGAGGGCCGGTACATAGAGAACAAATAACTACACACAGACAAGAGGGGGGGAGGGGTAACTGACATAATCTAAGGTATCAATTTGGGGACTGCTAGGAGGTCCATTTACATTAGGCGTCAAATATCATGAAGCGTTATATAGATATCCCAAGCATTCCAAGTCAAGTGAAATTTATGTATAGTGTTATTTAGCATAGCCGTGAGATGCTCTAAGGACCTTATATCTCTCAGACGTTTCAGAACATCACTCAATTTAGGAGGGGCCATTCTTTTCCAGTAAGATGAGATCATACATTTTGTTGCTGTGAGAATGTGCAAGAGTAGCTTCTGATTAGGTTTTTTCAACCCTCTTGGAAATAAATTCAATATACATATTGCCGGGTCCAGGGACAGCTGGATTCCAAGAAGATCGTCAACAAACTTAAGCACATCTGTCCAGAGCTGTTGGATATGCACACACCCCCAAAAAACCAAGTTTTAAACATGGGCCCCGGGGACGTTAAAACCCCGCCACAAAGATCGGGAAAATTGAGGGTTGGATTTAAATGGAGAAAAAGCAGGCTTTTATGGAACCATATTTTTTAGAATTTTTAGTTTGGTTTTTTTTTTGTAAACACAAATTATGGATGATTGGGGAAGCTCTCCCCCAAATGTTTTCCCTTTCCCTTTGGGGATATGTGCCTACCCAAACTGCCCCCAACCTCAACATGTAAAATGTCGAAAATGATCCCCCCGGGTGGGGGTTTCAACAACATTGAGTATATATGGGATATAAAAACCCTCTAGTAAAAAGCTTTTCAATTTCCCCAAAAAAGGGTTAAAACCTAGATGGGGGAAACCCCCCTGAGGAGTGGATTGAAATGAAATAGAAAGTGTAAAATTTGAAATTTAAAAATTTAGAAAAGGGTTGCTGCGGCATATCAAAACCCGTTTAAAGGGGAACTGGAAAAAAAGAATGCTCTTGTGGGGGGTGTTTCCACAAAAACCGGCAAAAACAAAATTTAACCCCCAAATTAAAACCCCGGGTTTTTTAAAGAAAAAAAGAGCCCACCCTCCGGAAAAAAAGGGGTTGGAACAAGAAGGGGGTCAGGGGGAAAGAAATAAACAAAAATTTTTAAATTTTTTCCGGCATTTTTTCCCAAAACCACCCTTTGTGAGTTGCATTGGGCCCAATAAAGGGGTATCAACATGTCCCCTGGGAAGTACCCCAAAAGCAGGAGTTGGGGGTTGTATGGGGGGCGAGCCATATTTCTCTTCTCCATCCCTTTTGGGAGGTTGCCTTTTTAAAGTGGACCACCCCGGGACCCTAGGGGAGCTGCGAGCCAAAAAAATCCCTAATTACGTCTGGAAACTGCTAGCCCCCCCCCCCTTTTTTCCCCCTTTTTTGTCATAACCACTTTTTTTGATTCTTGTCTTTTTTTAGCCCAGATGAATTTTAAAAAACGGGGTTTTGTTTATTTTTAGGCCCCATTTCAATGGTTTTGGGAATGGGTAAAGTCTAAAAAAGGTAAAACCCCTTTTTTGGCATGTAGTCATTTTCAATGCCCCCTTTTCCTTCCGAGGGGGAGAAAGAGGAAATTGGGGCCCCTCATTTTTTGCAAAAAGTTTTTTAATTTCGGGATATTTATTGGGAAATTTTCTTTGTAGAGTGGGGAAAAAGAAGGGGCCCAAGTTGAACTAAATATTTAATAAAGAGGATCCCCAAATTAAAAATAAAATTTTGTTTTAATTAAAGGCCAGGTAACATTAAAATATTTTAAACGGGAAAGGGGGCCTGGTTTTAAAAGGGGGTTTGTTTTTTAAAATCCCAAAATGGGGCCCTGGAATTTTATGAAGCAGAAAATGCAAGTTAGGAAAAGGGAGGTGTGGGGTGAGGAAATTTGTTAACAAAACATCATGGGGAAAATAGAAAAAATTTTTTAAAATTCCCTATCTCTAATTTTTGACCCCCTTAAATATTCAAAACGCTCGGAGGGCCCGGGGCCCGGGGTCAGCACAAAGGAAAAAAATCAAAGGTGATAAGGGGCGCCCTTCCGTTCCGTTAAAAATTTTAATTTCAAGGGGGAAACATTATTAGGGAGTTTAAAAGGAACCCGTGGGGGAGGGAGAAAAAGAAACGCCGATTCCCCTGCAAAAAATTGGCCCCGTTACCCCCAAAAGCCCCCCCCGGCAGCGCGCCATATTGTATTTCCAGTTGAGGCGGTCAAAGGCTTTTTTTTGCGTCGGCTTAAAAATAAAGCTGGTTCCCTACCCTGTTGACCCTTTCAAAAGATAAATTTACCCTTTTTCGTTTTGGCCCCCCCCCTTGTTTTTGTAAATAAACCAATTTGGTTTTTGTGCACTGGGTAAAGGTTTTACCACTTTAGCCAATCTGGTTGGGCAATATTTTGGGGGTTTAAATAATTTAAGATCTGTGTTAATTTTGGCTATGGGTTTTTAAAATTTCGATACATCCAGGGCCCCTTTTTGGGTTTGGGAATTAGTGTTTTTGTGGGAGTTTTAAAAAAAGGTTTAGAATTAAACCTTTTCCCCCATTCAGAATTGATTAAATAAAATTTTTCATTTGATGAGAGGAGATTTGGGGGGCCATAAGTCTGAAGTAAAAGGAAAGTCAGACCATCTTCCGGGGGGTTTTTTAAAACGGGGGGGGAGGGATTTAAGTTTCCCTTTCCATTTCCCCTCGGGAAAAGGGTTTTCACTTTTTTCCGCCGCCCATTGTCGGCAAGTTACAGGATGAAAAAAAAATTTTTTTGTAGCACCTCGTTTTTTTTCTTTTTTCCCCCCGGGGTTTTTAGGGTATCCGGAAAAGATAAAGTGGGGAAAAATTTTTCATGGAATAGCTTCCCAATTCTATTTTGGGTCAAAATGTGCCCTGACCATTATTACCCCCAAAAGGGGCATGTGGGGGGTTTTAAAACCATGTCATCTTGAGCTGTTCGCGATATAGTTTTGATTTTTTCCCCTCTTTTAGTATTTTTGTCTTGAGTAAAGCAGAAACCCTTTTTGGGTTTTTTGACAAGGAACCCAAAGGGCCTTGAGTTGTGAGGAGTTTCCACAATTTTTTCCCAAGGGGGGTCCCCGGGGTTTGGGCTAGCGGCCAGGGGGGGATTCCAAAATTTGGGGGGCTAAATTTTGGAGCTTCAATTCTGCACGGGTTAGCATCTTTTTTAAGTCTTTTTGCTTATAGAGATACACCAACCCCAATTTACCCCCCCTTGTGAAACCTCCCCCAAAGTCATGGAGATGAACCGATGGGTTTGTTAATAGAAAATTTGGGCCCATGGGTATTTCTGTCTAAGCTCCTCCCCCTTTTTTGGGGGTTTTTGGGGGGTAGTTTCATTTTGAATCATAACAGTTCCCGGGAATTGTCGTGGGGGGCCCCAAAATTTTAAGGGGGGCCAAAAATTTTGGGGGCATGATCTGACCGGTGATACTTTTTATGTCGCATGCTCCAACCGCCGCAGAGCAAAGGGGCATTCCCCAAAAAAAAATCTATCCTCGAATGGAGGCTTTTGCGGAGTCGGAAAAAAGGGGTAGGAGCGATCATAGGGGTGCTCCCATTCCAAAGGGCCCAAAAAAGCGTACTTCCAAAACAACTTCCCCGAATTTTTTGGAGGGGGTTGGGGTTGGGAGGATGCAAATTTAAAACGAGAAAAAGGAAAAAGTTCTATTTTTCTGGGGGTCCGAAAAAAACCATTTTAAAAAACCCCCCCTATTATAAAATTTTAGAGGATGGGGAGCGTTTTAATTTTAGAAGGGGCCCCTTTTGGGGAAAAGGGTTGTCTGGGTTTGGGACATAAACATTAAAAAAATGGGAAAAAGGCGCTCCCCAAAAATGTCCCTTAGAATTTTGTAGGGGGCCGGTTTCATCAATTATGGACTGTTGCCCCTTTAAGGGACAGGAGCCCGCTAAAAAGTATGGCCACCCCCGCCTTTTTCCGCGATTGAGAAAGAAACATACGCAATGGGGACAAATGTCTAGCAAATCTAAAATTTTAAACCCTTTCCCCATTTTAAAATGAGTTTTTTTGGAATTAAAAAACTTTTTCTCAAAGCCTTTTGGAGTTGTTTAACCCCCCTGTTAAAACAAGGTTTAATTTTTGAAAGCTTTGTATCTGAGTTAAGGCCTTAACGTTCATAGAACTTACTAGCCATTGTTAAATGTAAATGTGAAACAGAAAATACCTCGCATTTCCCCCCATTTTAAAAGGGTTTCCAAATTTGGGAAAACAGGAACAGAAGGGGGGGGGGATTTGACCCAAAAAAAACAAAAAAACCCCCCAGATATCCGAGGTAAAAAAATTCCTCAAAAAGCGGAAAAAAATCCAGGGAAAAAAATGTTCCCGGAAAAAGGGGGGAAAAACGGAAGGGAACCCCTCCCTAAAAAAAAAAGGGGAAAAAAAGAGCAAGGCAAGATTCCCCTAAGCCACGACTCTTTCCCTCTCTCAGCTGTAAACACAAGAAGAGAGAGAGGAGGTAGGTTCGGGGCTCAATTTGTCCCCCCATGGGGTGAGTGTAGGAAAAACCCTCGGAAGAAGGGCCCCCTAGGCCCTGCCTATTGAATATTTTAAAAAGTTGGGCCAAAGGGCCGCCTCCATGGGGGAAAGGCGAGCGGAGAGGGGGCAGGAAAAAGGCAGGAAAAAGAAAAAGGGAGAAGAGAGGGGGAGGAGAGAAAAGGGAAAGGGGGGGGAATATGAAAGTAATAGGGGAAAGGGAAGGTCACCTCTCCCCCACCAAGGGCCTGCCCCAAGAGCAACTTTTTAGCATTGTGACTGTTTTTAAAGAAAAATCAAAAAAAAAAATTTCAATCAAATTCGTTTGAAAACCCTTTTTTGGCCCAATTTTTAAATTTTAAAACCCCTTAGAAAAAATCCCTAAGAAAAAGGGGTATTTTTTAAAAAATTTTTTTTACCCCAAACTTTTACCTACTTTTTTCCCCTTGGGGTTTTGAAAAGGGAAAACGGGGAAAAAGGGGCGAAAAAAAAAAAGGGGTCCAAAACAGGGTTTCCTTTGGGCCTAAAAGTTTGGGCCCTTGGGTTTAGGCCCCCCAAAAAAAAGGTGAAGGACCAAAAAAAAAAATCCGGGGGGTTTTCCCTTTTTCCCTTTTAAAGGGCCCCTTTGTCACCCTTTTGGGTTTGGGTTGAACCCCCTTTTCGGGCCCAAAAAACCCGGGGGTGGGGGGGAGAGGGTTTTTTGGGTTTGGGAAAAGGGGGAAATTGGCAAGGGCCCCCCACCCCCTTTTCCCCCGGGCTCAGGAAAGGGCCCCAAATTGGAAAAAATTTAAAAAAAAGTTTTTTTGGGGGGGCAAAAAAAGGGTAAAGTCCCCCCCCATTGGTGAAATTTTTTTAACCGGAAGTTGGGGGGGGGGGAAAGGCCCCCCGTCCCCCTTGGGGGGGTTTCCTTTCCTTTTTAATTTTTTTTGCAAGCAGAGCAAAAGGGGAAACCCCAGCGGTTAAAAGGGAAATTGTGCGCTTGAGCCCCCTCCAAAAAGAGGCCGTAGGCTTTGCCCTAGTGTAAAGTCATCCCTGAAAGATCTGGAAAAAGTTTGGGTTGGATCCTTCATATTCAAACACCCCTTTAAAGAGGGGGGGCCCCTTGGGGCATTATCCGTTCTTTCATCTAAAGTTTGGAGACAGCAGGGTGAAAAATCCCGCGGCTTTGGGTTTTTAGTAGATTTGGGGTTAGAGCCCCCGGGGCCCCTCTCCAGTTTGAAAGCGGTGAGATGGGGGTTCCCCCAGTAAAAAAGTTGAAAAGGGTGTTAAGGGTAGAGCGCAGGTCTTCAGCACCTTTTGATTTCCGGGGGGCGCGTAAATCTTATGTTTGTTTTCTGGCCCACGATTAACTTGGTCCTCTAATGTCTCGGGAGTACTTTCAGAACCCCCTGGGTTTTAGAAATGACTTGTTTTTAAGCTGAGAGAGGTAACATATACTCGAGTAGTATCATGATCCCTTCCCGGTTTTTGGACTCTTTTGCGATGCCTTTGAGGGCAGATCTAATCACAAACAAAATTTTAGTCCCGCAGGCCCTCTTTAACCTCTGTACTAATTGTGAAAGCTTGAAAAAGTGGGTTTGCTGACCCAAAAAGGTTTCCTTTTTGGATCTGGAAGGGGCCGCGGGGTTTCGGTTTGGTTTGGGGCCCACCAGTGATTCCCGAGGATGAGGTCCGTGGCGATCCGGGGGGTTTTGAAACTAGGGATTTAGCCCGGGCCCCCATTTGTCCCAAAATTAGGGGGTTTTGGGTTTAAACCTTTAAATTTTGCTTTAGGTGGGGATTTTTTTCAGCTTTTTTTGCTTTTCCCCGGGGTTTTTATATGGTTGAGGCGGGGTAAAAATGGGGCCAAATGTCCCCGGGGAAACACAACTTTCTGGTTCCCCAAAAGGGGGTGGGCCCCAGGGGCCCCGGGTTTTTCCCCGAACAGCAGTTCTAAGGGACTGGCCGGGGGGATTTTGGGTTTTTGATGCAGGTTTCTTTCTTTCTTTGTAGTGGGTGGGGGGGTTGGCACTTCCCCCCTCCGTTGCACCGAAAAGTGGCTTAAATCCAAAAAACCCCCCAGTTTTTAACCCGGGCAAGGGTGAAAAAGGCATTTAAAAAAGGCTTTGATTTACAGGAGGAGAATTTTGTTAGATTTTTAGGTTTTTGGGTACTTTCGGGTAAAGGATTTTTGGGGACCCTTTGGGCCCGGGTAAAACCGGGAGAGTGATACCAAAAAAAATGTGATGACTTTACAATGGTCGGCCCCTTTCCCTTTTTGGTGATCAAAATTTCGTGTACTCCCTAAGCGATCAGTAGTAAAGATTTTTAAAAAGTCATTAAAAAGTCAATGCCGCCTGGGAATATTTGGCCTGATCCCGGGGGCATGTAATCCCGTAGGAAACAGGATTTGGGGCTTTGGGGGAAAACCCAAATTACAGGGCCATCTCAGGTCTAGTTTTAAAAAACAGGAGGTAAGAGTCACTATGTAATTTACTTATAGGCTGAGGCCCCTCTGTTTTTTGGTTGGCCCCCCCCCGGGGGCCCCAAACCCTTTTTTTTTTTCTTTTTTGATTCCCCCCTATCCCCCAGGCTGTGAATCCCCACCTAAACCGCCCGCAAAGCAGGTCATCCCAAAAGGCCCCGTCAAGCGTAGGGGGGATATTAAAATGGCCCGGTGGGAAGACTTTTGTTGGGGTGTGGCGGTTCTCCCCTTTTTCCCCATGTAAGGGGGGGGAGCCCCGGGTCGTTTGGCCCCAATGGGTCTTCAGACAGCCCGCCGGGGGTGCTTCAGGGCCCCGGGCCCTGACCTTTAGTCTCTCTGCCTTTGGGGGGGCCCGGCGGCCCCGCTTTTGGCCCCCGGGGGTGTGAAGAAGTTTTTGGGGGTTTCCCCCGGGGAACCCCGGGGGGCCCCAAAAAATCTCCTCTGGTTCGCTCTCTATCCCCAACCCGGGGGGATTAAAGGTTTAGGGTTTTCTCACCTTCCGGGCTCTGGGTTGCAGCGGCGGTGGGGGTCGGTCCCCCCAAGCCGCAAGTGGCAGTTTTGGGGCGGCCCCCAGCCCCCGGGATTGTTTCCCACGAACCCCTTTCCCTCTTTTCCCCCTTTTTGGGGTGATTGTTGGGGTTTTTCCCTTTTTTTGGCCCCTCGCTCCGGGGGAGAAGATAACGAGTTCCCCCCCCGGGTTCCCCAGAGGGACCCCAGGGTCCCCTCTCCGCTGTACTCCCGAACTACCGGGGCTATCGGGGGGCCGGTTCCCCCCCCATCCCCCAAATTTTGAGGTCAGGTTTTAAGGAATAGCCCCGGGGTTAGTGCTCTACACGTAAAAGGGGCGGGGGTTTTCCGGAAGCGTACCTAGGCATCCATCTTCCCCGGCTTCCCGGCCACCCCCCCTTTTGATACCCATTGGGGGTTTGCTCAAGCTTTTCTTTTTTTTTTTTTTTATTATGCGACCCAGGGGACAGAGGTACACCCGTCCCCACAAAACGTGGGAGCAGCGTCACCTTACCCCACCACTGTTCAGCACCAAATTCAGCCTAGACCAAAATAACAAGACAAATGTTGAATATTGACTCTTATTTTTCCCCCCCCCTTTTTTATTTTTGGAATTTTTTTAACCCAAATTTAAAATCACAAAATTTTTTTTTTGGGAAAACAATAAAAAAAACCCCAAAAAAAAACCAAAAAACCCCCAAAATAAAAGGCCCCCGGGCCAGATTTCAGGGAGTTTTATAAACCTTAACCACGCAAAACCCCATTTAACGAAGTTTCTAATTTTTCAGTCAGGGACCCCCCCATACCGAAAACCCAAACACAGCCCATTTAAAAAGTGCTGCCGAAACCGGGAAAAGACGTCTCCCTTCCCCGCGCAAAACCCATTTTTTTAAATCAATGGATCTTAAAATAAAATCAAGACTTCTTGCAATAGCCCGGCCTTTTTCTCCCCACTTAATTGATTCCCAACAGACGGCTATGGGGGAGGGCGGGGGTCTCTCACATCCATAAGATTCTTTTCAGTGCTAGATGAAAATTCAATGCCACCCGGGGGCTCCCGGGCTCCAGCTGTCCTGTCCATGACGCAGAGAAGGGTTTGACAGGGTTTTGCTGGGATGGTTGGATATATACTAATTAAATTCTTTTCCACTTCCCCCTTTAATCTTTCATTTTTATCCCATACTCTAATCCCTCGGCACAGGTCTGTACTCCAGGTTTCTTATCTAAACCGTTCTTGAAAAGAGGTACGATCCAGGGCTGCCCGCTATCCTACTTATTGTTTAATTCAGCTACAGAATCTTTTTGGGCCCAAAACTTAGAATCTGATCCAAATTTTTCAGGCATAAAAAATTTGGAATTCCAGGGGGAAGGGATTATTTTTTTGCAGACGACCATTTCTATCTTTTTTCCCAACCCTTAAATGAAGTTCCCACAGTTCTGAAATTTTATAAAAAGATTGTGGCCTTATTCAGGCTTTAAAGGGGTTGTCTCACACAAGGATGCTGCTTTTTATGTTAAAGTCTTGCAAAAAAAAAAGTACTTTGCAAAAAAGGTCCATTAGCAGTTCCTACCCATTCCAGATATCCCCTTTGTATGGGCTGCTCAGTCCCAGGTCACATAAACTACGACCTGTTTGGGTCCACCTGATTGGCTGCCCCCACGGTTTTAAAAGCACAGACCTGTTCACTTTTCTCCTGATATCTGCCAGCACTGGGTTGCAAAACTACAGCCTGGACCTGACCTGTGGAAGCAGTAAACGCCCCGAAAATTTAAAATGAAACCAAGAAAAAAGGGGCTAGGTAAATTAATTAATGTAGTGAGACAACCCCCTTTAAGATCAAGTCTCAAAAAGTCAAACTTTTTTGATCTTTTACCCATAATTCAGTAATCAGTTACATTTAAAGCCTTACCCATTTCATAGGGCCAAAAACTCGATTAAATATTTAGGTATTTCCTTGGCAAAACCCCAGAATCAATTTACCCGCTCAATTTCCCCCTTATTTTTAAAATTACTAAGGAAAAAGACAATGGTCCCCTCTCTCCCTCCCCAAATTTCGGATGTCACCCCTCCCTCAAAATGTTTCTTTTTCCCCCAAAATTTCTTTTCTTTTTTCAAACAAATTCCCCTCCTGCCAAAAATAAGGTATCACCAAAACTCTATCTTCCCTTTTTTGGGAAAAAAAGCGCCCGAGAATTTCTTTTTCCAGCTCAAAATTTTAAAGGGGCAGAAGGGCCTGAAAATTCCGGCCTGAGAATTTAAACATGGTAGTGAGATGGGCGAAAATTTCTCAAAATCGATTCGGGGCATTCGCCTGAATTTTCCGAAAAAAATTCTTTCATTTTTTTTAATTAATTTTGGCACGAAACGCGTTAAAAAGCAGCTATTTCCAGGCTGCACAGAGGCCCCGGGTGCTGTTAAAAAGTTGGCCATCTTAAATATCAGAGGGAGCTTTGGTTTTTGGTCTTATACAATGTTGTGTTTTTGTATGACCCAGATGAAATGCCGCCGTTTTTTAGAATGCTTCACTAAAAATTCCCTGGGCACTTAAGAGGGCAAAAAATGACCAAAAAACAAGCGGGAATGAGCCTAAAAAAGTCATGCCACAAAAGCGGGAAAAAAAACAAGCGAAGCTCAGGGGGCAAATTTGACAGAGTGGGGAGGGAGGCGGAAGCCACAGCACATGAGGTAGGCGGGGCACAATGACTTTTCTGGAGGGGGCAAAAGGGGGGGGGAAGCCACAAATGGCACAATGACAGAGCGGGGGTCCGGCGGCACATATGGGGTAGGCATGGGCCCAAAATTTTTGGGGGTGGCAAAAACAGGAGGGAAACCACAGAGTGGCAAAAAAAATCACACAGTGGGGAGGTCAAACAGCAGTACATGGTCACGTTTCATCCGCGGTCCCCGCCCTTGGCCGCGGGCCCGTCCCGTGCCTGCCATGTCCTTTTGGGGCCCCTGTGCAGGGGTCACGCAGCCTGTTTCTGCTATTACTTGCCTGTCCTTCCAGTCTTGTTGTTTTCCCGGGTCCTTGTGCACTGTGCCCCAAGGCGTGGGCCGGGGGCAGTTCCTGCCTATTTATAGTTTCCCGTTCTTGCACCTTCCTCTTCACCCTGACCTCTGGCCTAAAGGGAATTTTTGTCTCTCTCTGGGGCATTTATTGCGTCTGTTACGCCCCCTTGCTGTGTCGGTTGTGTCCCTCTTTAGCTCCTGCCAGATCTCTGGACTTAACCCTGGGGTGCTGGGCCAGTCTGTGTCATCTGACTCCTGACCTTCTGTCCCCGTCTCCGTTAGTCTATGCTCTGCACCCGTCCTGTGTCCCGCCTGGCACCCGTTTCCTGGCGTACCCGCTGTTAAACCCCTCGGTTCCCCGTTGATCCCTTTGGTGTACGTTTTTCCCTCCTGCTCCTGCTGTGTTCCTGGTAGTTTTACCTCCCTGCTTATGTTCTCCTATGTTCCCCCTTTTTCCTGTCCCCCCGGCTGTCCCCCCGCAGGTAGCCACGTCGGGGGGTAGTGCCCCGGGGGGTCCCCGCAGCCAAGCCAAACCCGCTTTGGGGGCGGGCTCTGGCGAAAAACCAGGGGCCCCTTAGACTCCCACCCCCCTGGCGTGGTCCTCCCCAAACCCCTTTTTTGGGCCTTTCGGTGATCCCAGAGGTTTCCACCAAACCCCGGGGAAAGTGGGCGGTCGCCCCGCGCAAAACTCCTGTAAAGGCCCCCCAAAAACCCCCTTTACAGCATGAGGTCAGGGCAGTGGCACAATAAACATTTTTTGGAGGTGGCAAAAAAAGTATTAGGGCCAAAAAGGAAGTGGGGGCCCCCCAAAAAAATCAAAACCAGTTTTCCCCCCGGGGAAGTCAAAAAAAGGACCCCCGGGATAAAGGTCGGGGGTCGGGGTTGGCACCAAAGGGGGGAAAATCCTTGGGGGTGGAAAAAACAGGGGGAAAGGGGCCACAGATTGGCACAATGACGAGACCCGGGGTTTTCAGGGGGCGGAAAAGCAGCATGAGGTCATGAAATGGCAAAATTTGACATTCTGGAGGGGGCAAAACGAAATAGGCCCACAGGGGTGGCACAATCACACAGTGGTGGAGGTAAACGGCGGCGCAGTTGGGGTTCAGGCATTTGGTAAAATTTACATTCTGGACGGAAAAAACAGTATTGGGCCCCACAGAGGGGGCAAAATCACCCCGGGTTTTTGGGGGTTTCAAAAAAGGGGCAGCAGTATAGATCAGGCAGTGGCAAAAATAAAACATTCTGGGGGGCCGGAAAAAAACAGTATTAGGCCACAGAGGGGCATAATCCCCGTGTGGGGGTAAACGGGGGCCCAGCAGTATGGGGGCCCCGGGCAGGGCACAATGAAAACCCTGGAGGGGCAAAACCCAGTTTTGGGGCCACAGAGGGGGCACAATGATACATTTGTGGGGGTCACGACAGCAGCAGTTTTAAATCGGGGCAGGGGGCACAATGACTTTCTGGAGGCGGAAAACCCCCACATTGGGGGCCACAGAGTGGCACAATCAAAAACAGTGGGAGGTCCGAAGCAGCAGCCTGAGACAGGCAGTGGCAAAATGACATTTTTTAGGGGAAAAACCCGTTTTTAGGCCACAGAGGGGGCCAAAAACACAAAACAGTGGGGGAGGTCACGGGCCGGCAGCTTTGAGATCAGGCAGTGGCAAAATTGAAATTCTGGAGGGGCAAAACGGGAAAGGCCACAGAGGGCACAATACCCAGGGGAGGTCACGGGGCAGCAGCATAAAGATCAGGCAGTGGCAAAAATTTGACATTCGGAGG
>JAODAL010053886.1:0-24977 GCA_025379985.1 Phyllomedusa bahiana | reverse complement strand
ACCCTATGATCCTTACCTGGGGGTTCCGGCTCAGGATTCGGGTCTGGCAGGAACATGTAAATTATTAAGACAGTGAAGAAGGTTTTTATCTTTTTTTATTTCCTATTTATTTCACCTTTTAAGTCCAATGCTTATTACAAATCCTGCAAAATGTACGTCTAGAGAGAATATCAGGAGTCCACCCGAAGCGTTGGGGAACCCAGGACTCAAGAAGAAGGGTCTGTCCATGGGGTTAGAAAAGAGGGAGTAGTGGGAAGGGGCGGGCGGGGGGGGGGGGGGGGGGGGGGGGGGGGGGGGAGCGTGAGGTAATATTAACCCCTGCACCATGACGGCGTTTAGAAGGTTTGCCTCCTTCAGTGTCAAGTTTTCGTCGGTCAGCTCTTTGTTCGGGAAGGTCGTCATGAGTACGAAGCTGGTGGCGGCCATGGCCGGTCGGGCGCTGGCGATAAACATGCGGACGTCACGGATCCTGCACAGGAGACAGATTAGGTCAGTGACGACGGCTCGTTAGGAAAAGTCGTCTGACAGGTAATGGAGAGGACCCCAAACCGTTCACAGGACACATACAGTTCGAAAAACCCCGAAATCTTTTGCTGCGGGATTTTGACTTTTTTTCTCACCATCACCCCAAAAATTTGGTTAGTAATCCCACGGGACAGCCTTTGCTCTTAAAAATATCTGCCTGCTGGCATCCCATTTTCCCCCACAAATAATATTAGCCTGTCACAACTCTGAAATACTTTGTGCTGCTGTGGCGCTACTCCTTGCCCAATGTAACTATTAGTCGGACCCTTTTTACTCTTAAATACCTGTGCTGTGGGGCACTATTTTTCACAAATAACTATTAGCTGTCACTCTCGAAATACTTGGGGCTGCTGTGGCCCACCCTTGGCCATGAACTAAAGCGTCAACCCTACTTACATCGTTCCGACTTACATCCTCCCCTAGTTAAAACGGGACTATGGGGCGTGGGCTGACATTTAACACTGATCACGCCCCTGATAACCAAGTCCAGCAGCCACAGCTGCACACGAGATAGAGAACGTTAGGTGAAATCTTCTAAAAAAAGGCCACAGACAGCAAAACAAATGCAAAAACCCTTCCCTGCACTATCCAAAACTAAAAAAAAAGGAATTACATGTAATAAATCTACCTGTTCCGACTTACATACAATTTCAACTTAAGAACAAACCTACAGTCCCTATCCCGTATGTAACCCGGGGACTGCCTGTATTAGTCTTTGATCTTTTGTAGCTCTTAAATACGCTGTGCTGCTGGGACACTATTTCTTCCACAACATAACTATTAGCCTGTCACATCTCTGAAATACTTTGTGCTGCTGTGGCCCTACTCCTTGCCCAATCTAACTATTAGTCTGTGACCTTTTATAGCTCTTAAATACGCTGTGCTGTTGGGACACTATTCCTTCCACAATAGAACTATAAGCCTGCAACCTGCCACAGCTCAAATACTTTGTGCTGCTGTGGCCCTATTCCTTCCCTCATGTAACTATTAGTCTGTGACATTTCACGGCTTTTAAATACTCTGTGTTGCTGTGCCCTTTTCTTTAAAAGAACTATTAGTCTGTGGCCTGTCACTGCTCTTGAATACTTTGTGCAGCTGGAGCCCTATTTCTTCCATGGTGTTACTAAAAGTCTGTCACCTGTCAATGCTCTTAAATATTCTGTGCTGCTGTGCCCTATTCCTAGCCCTAAGTTAACTATTAGCCTGCAACCACTCATTCTTAAATACTGTGGGGGCAAATTTCTTTTGTGCTGTAACTATTAGCCTGCTACTCATCACTTCTCTTAAATACTCTGTGCTGCTGGATCAACTATTATTCTTGTACCTTTGCCTACCCGCTCTTAAAAACTTTGCTGTGTGGCCCTATTCCTCCCGATTAACTATTATCGTGACAGTTCAAGCTCTTAAAAATTTGCTGCTGTGGCCCTATTCCTTTCCTGATGTAACTATTAGTCTGTGACCCTTCATTGCTCTTAAAATATTTTTTGCTGCTGTGGCCCTATTCCTTTCACATGTCTGAGACCTGTCATTGATTTTAAACACTCTGTGCTGCTGTGGCCCTATTCTTTTAATAGGTCTGTGACCTGTCATTGATTTTAAACACACTGTGCTGCTGTGGCCCTATTTATTTACTGATGTAACTATTAATCTGTGACCCTTCACTGCTCCTAAAATACTCTGTGCTGCTGGGGCCTTATTCTTCCCATTATATAACTATTGTCACTGCTGGGGCCTATTCTTTCATAATGTAACTATTAATCTGTGATTTGTCTCTACTCTTAAATATTCTGTGCTGCTGGGATCCTATTCCTTCCACTAAGTAACTATTAGTCAGTGGCCTGTGACTTCAACTGACCTCTCTCGCATCAAGACCCTAACATATGAATGTCTAGCCACACCCCACAAAAAGAACTTACTCCTTCCTTGAAATACTCTGTGCTGCTGTGGAGCTTAGTCTGTGAATTCCTATGAATCTATATAGTGTATCCATTGTATACCTATACCACCCACCATGCTCCTACTATTCAGCACTGTCTCGCCATCATCTAGATCTCCTCTAAGATGGGAACCCAGAGGCCCCTATTTTTAGTGGAGGTCCCTGGCAATCCCAGTGTTGTGAGCTAATTGGGAAACCCCTGTGAACCCCAGTGACTTATCTGGATATCTATGATGGACGAAGGATTCATACCTGTGACTGTGATTAAACTTTTGGACCAACCTCCCCCCATCTGCCAGCCGAATCTGGATGCTGGTGATTGGATCGGAGTCGTCGATGATCACCGCCGAGCTGGCTCTGGCCTCATTCTCCGCTTGCTGTGACGGAGATGCTGCGCTGAGGACGTTGGGGGTTGTACTGTCAACAACGAGAGGAGAGCAAAAAGTAAGTGTCGTACTAAAAGGATGTTCCCACCAAGAAATCTGACGGTATATCAATATATTGAAGGATAATCCATTAAAGTCTCACAGGTGCGGGCCCCACCTCTACCTTGGTAACGGGCCCTCAAAAGCATTGGCTCAGAATTGAGAGCTGGATACGCATGCGCACAACTTTCCATACTGTTCTATCGGAGTTTGGAGTAAGGTCGAACATTCCGCTCCCCTGTACTGGGAACTTCCATAGAACAGAATGAAGAACACAGCGCTCCCCTGTACTGGGAACTTCCATAGAACAGAATGAAGAACACAGCACTCCCCTGTAATGGGAACTCCCATAGAACAGAATGGAGAACACAGCGCTCCCCTTTTACTGGGAACTCCCATAAACAGAATGGAAACACAGCGCTCCCCTGTACGGGGAACTCCATAGAACAAAATGAAGAACACAGCGCTCCCCTGTATCGGGAACCCCCCAAATAAGAACAAAATGGAAATGAATCACAGCGCTCCCCTGTACTGGGAACTCCCATAGAACAGAATGAAGAACACAGCGCTCCCCTGTACTGGAAATTCCATAGAACAGAATGGAGAACACAGCGCTCCCCTTTGTACTGAAACTCCCATAAAAGCAGAATGGAGAACACAGCGCTCCCCTGTACTGGGAACTCCCATAGAGCAGAATGGAGAACACAGCGCTCCCTGTACTGGGAACTCCCATATAGCAGAATGGAGAACACAGCGCTCCCCTGTACTGGGAACTCCATAGAGGAGAATAGAGAACACAGCGCTCCCCTGTACTGGGAACTCCCATAGAACAGAATGGAGAACACAGTGCTCCCCTGTACTGGGAATCCAATAGAACAGAATGGAAAAACACAGCGCTCCCCTGTATTGGGAACTCCCATAGAGGAGAATAGGAGAACACAGCACTCCCCTGTACTGGGAACTCCCATAGAACAGAATGGAGAACACAGCGCTCCCCTGTACTGGGAACTCCCGTCAAAGGACAAGCTGGGAACACCTTTATGATGTCCCAGAGGATGGATGTTGGGAGAGCCCTCTCTTACCTGCCCAGTTTCTGCCCTTCTCCTGTAAAAGCTTTGAAGGAAGCTTTAGGTCTCACAAAGTCTTCGTCGCGGTGGTCCTCCATATCTAAGTTCACCTGGCCGCCCTGGGGGAGTCGGCGCAGCTCACCTGGAATCTCCCGGTCAATACAATGTCTGGAGAGACATGGTGAGGGATAAGAAGTTAATAGTTGGCCCAATAGGTGTCCTTAAAAATGAATCCCCTCCCTTCCCACTCGGCTCTGGGGCCAGGTAGCAGTTTGGTTTCCCCTCTTACTGACATTTGGGGTGCTGGTATAATGTGGGCTCACTCAAAAAGTCCGCCCCATAGACGATTATTGCAGCCGGGATCGGAGACAGCTCAGGTCCTGGCTGTTTGACCCTTAAGATGCTGCAGCATCTAAATAAGCAAGGAACGGTGCAGCAGCG
The DNA here is from genome assembly GCA_025379985.1 of Phyllomedusa bahiana. Classification (NCBI taxonomy): domain Eukaryota; kingdom Metazoa; phylum Chordata; class Amphibia; order Anura; family Hylidae; genus Phyllomedusa; species Phyllomedusa bahiana. Next base: position 20,583 of record JAODAL010053886.1, on the reverse strand, counting down.
CAATGCGCCTATGCCCAAAAAAGCCCCTTGACCCACGAGTAGTTGTCATGGTAACCAGACACCTAATCAATGCCGCCATAGCTGCACTGCTATTACTCCCAAGACATCCTGCCGTAGGCACAAGGTAATAGGAGCGCCATGTTTGTACACCTTTCTACAGTATCTATATATTGCGTAATGGTGTACAAGCGTTTGCGCCTCTAGTGGACAAGTAATCAGGGGCATAGCTATAGGGGGTGCAGCGGTAGCCCAACAGCCTGAGGGGAGGGCCCAAAAGCCCTTTGGCTACATAAGAATACGCCAGTATTATAAATGACACATGGAAGCCTGGGGGCCCCATTTCACTTTTTGCACTAGGGCCCAAGTTCTTGAAGTTACGCCTCTGCAAGTTTAACCCCTTACCGCCGGAGCCAGTTTTGGCCTCTCTGACAGAGCCCCATTTTTGAAATCTGTCATGTGTCACTTTATGCGAGAATAACTTTTTGACACTTTAACCTATCCATGTGATTCAGAGATTGTTTTCTCGTGACACATTGTGCTTTAAGATAGTAAGACATTTTGGTCCAAAAAGTCCTCGTTTATTTGTGAAAAATATCAAAGAATCGTGAAAAATTTGAAAAATTTACCATTTTCAAACTTCAAAAATTTCTGTGTGTAATACAGATAGTTATTCCACTCAAAATAGCTTATAACTAGCATCCACCATATGTCTACTGTAGTTTGGCATCTTTTTTTTTAAATGTCTTTTTTTTTATTTACGTCATTAGAGGGCTTAGAAATTTAGTAGTAATTTTCACATTTTCAAGAAAATTTGCAATATAAATTTTTTTAGGGACCAGTCCTGTTCTAACGTGATTTTGATTGACCTATATGTTAGATACCCCCATAAATGACTTCATCTAAGAAACTACACCCCTTAAAGTATTCAAAACCGCATTTTGGAAGTTTATTAACCCATTAGGTGTTTCACAGGAATTAAAGCAAAGTGGAGGCGAAATTTCAAAATTTAACTTTTTTTTTGCAGATTTTCAATTTTTATCCATTATTCACAAGAACACGGTAGATGTCATCAGGGAAATGCAACTTAATATTGATTCCCCAGACTGCCATTTTCAGAGATATCCCATATGTGGGCCTAGTGCGCGATTTGGCTCAACCACAAGCCCCAGAATAGGAGAGCACCTACCGGACTCGGGGGTCTCTTTTTAATTACGATTTTATTAGGCGCCATTTCAAGTTTGCAGACGCCCTAGGTGTTAAAATTTAATAAAACACCCCTAAAAAGACCCCATATTGGAAACTACACCCCTTAAGGAATATATCCAGGGGGGTAGGGAGCATATCGACCCCACAGGTGATTCACTATTTTTTTTTAGTGTTAAGCTGTGAAAATTAAAAATGTATTTTTTTTCCAACAAACTGCAATTTTAGCTGAAAATGTTTAATTTTTACAAGGAATCCTGTAAAAAAAAAAAAAAAACATCCCAAATTTTGTTAAGCAATATCTTCCAAGTTTGGCAATACCCTACATGTGGGTGTAAACTGCTGTTTGGGCGCATGGTAGGGCGTATAAGGGAGGGAGCGCTATTTGGCTTTTGGCGCACAGATATTGGTGGGGCCATGTCGCATCTCCAAAGCCCCCAAAGTACCAGAACAGGGGAAACCTTCCAGAAGTCGCCTCATTTTGGATTCAACACCCCTCAGGGATCTCATCTAGGGGTGTACTGTGCATTTTGGCCGCACAGGTGTTTCATAGTTTTTTTTTTCAGTATTGGGCTATGAAAATGGGGGGAGGAAACGCAGTTCCGCCAGTGTTTTTTTGGGCTGCATTCTTACAATGTTCGCCGTACAGGATAAAAAACAGGATAACTTTACTATGTGGTCGGTAAAATTACAATGATATAAATTTTATATTTTTTTTTATGTTTTATTACTTTTACACAATAGAACTAGGTCAATAAAAAATTGCGTTTTTATGTTGTCGTATTCTGACAACCATAGATTTTTTATTTTTCTGTATACGGAGCTGATTATGGGCTCATTTTTTGTGGGATGAGTTGAGGTGTGTATTAGTACCATTATGGGGGGCATATGACGCTTTGATCACTTTTTATTAAGGTTTTTGTGAGGCATTTTGAACAAAATACAGCATTCCTGGTAGTGTTTATTTTTATTTTTTACAGCGGTCACCGTGCGGTATAAAAGACATTCTAGCTTTACTCAGAAGGTCGATACGATTACAGTGATACCAAATTTGTATATTTTTTTTCATGTTTTACTGCTTTTACACAATAAAAACACTTATTCAAAAAGGAAAACACGTTTTTGCATCATCGCAGTCTGAGAGCCATAACTTTTTTATTTTTCTGTGTACGGTGCTGTATTGGGTCTTGTTTTTTTGCGGGATGACTTTTTTATTGGTATGATTTTTTTGTGGAAAAGAATTTTTGATCAGTTTTAAATATGTTTTGGAAGGCAGGGTGACGAAAATACTGCAATCCTAGGAGTGTTTATTTTTAACAGCGCTCACTGTGCAGTATCCATGACAAATTAGCTTTACTCTGGGGTTCGATAAGATTACGGCGATACCCAATTTATATAGTTTTTTTTATGTTGAAGCACTTTAAAAAAATAAAAAAAAAAGTTTTTATTGTGTAAATCAATTTTTATGCATCGTTGTCTTCTGAGAGCCATAACTTTTTTATTTTTCCGTATACAGAGAGGTGTAAGGACTTTTTTTGCGGGATGAACTGACGTTTTAATTGGTACAAATTTGGTGCTTATATGAGTTTTTGATCGCTTTTTATTCCATTGTATGTGCAGCGGGATGAACAAAAATCGCAATTCTTTGATTTTTTTTTATTTTTTTTATTTTTTTTAACAGTGTTTCCCGTACGGGTTAATTAATATGACACATTTATAGGACAGGTCGTTACGCACGCAGCGATACCAAATATGGATACTTTATTTATTTTTGATCTTTTTTGTGGCGTTTGGCGTCTGTAAAGGGGAAAAGGGCGATGTACGTGTTTTTATTTTATTTTTTGTGTTTTACTTTTATTCACTTTTTTTTTATTTTTTACATTTCTTTTTACTTTCCCCATAGGGGATTTACAACAGCAATCTTCAGATCTTCTGAAGGTTGCTGTTATAAGGCAATCCAGTGCATAGCACTGTTGCTATGCACTGGTCGCCATGACAACTGTCAGTCACGATGCCCACAATGCATTGTGACGTCACAGACGACCCCGGGAAGTCATCTTCATATCCCGGGGCAGTCTGGTAGGGGATCGTTGCTGCACTCTTGTGCAGCAGCGCGACTTAAGCAGGCAGAAGGGGCTCCCTCCTCCTGCCTGCGACTTAGCTCCGACGATCTGAAATGATCGGAGTTAAGGGGTTAAACACCCGCGGCCGGAGCTCACTCCGGCCGGCGGTGATGCGGCATGAAGCCAGCGGTAATTTACCGCTGGTCCCATGTCGCGATCCCGCCCGATCGCCAGGACGTATGCATACATCCAATGTCGGGAAGGGGTTAAAAAAAAAAAAAAAAAAGTTTTAAAAATAAAGTAAAAAAAAAAATAATCAAAAGTTCCAAACACTCCCTTTTGCCATATTACTAAGGAAACAAAGAAAAAAAATACACTCCCTCGTGACATTTTACTGGGTTATAGTGGTCAAACATCGTAGGGTAACTACAAATTAAAAGAAGAAAGTTTTAAAAACAAAGTAAAAAAAATTTAAGTTCAAGCACTCCCTTTTGCCAATTTACTAGGGAAACCGTAAAAAAAAAAAAGTTTTAAAAAATTAAAGTGGTTCTCTGGGAGTTTAACTATTTCATAGAACACTAAAATCAGCATTTATACTGAAAAGTAAAGATATTCCACAACCTTCATGTGTTTTTTTTTTTTTTTCTCTTTTGCCTTCTTATTCATCTATCATAAGATCGACTTTTTGCAGTGAAACTTCCTGGTTATGGAAGTGTCAGTAGTTCTCCACCATCTCTTTTCTACAAGTCCCACAATGTATTGCAGTTATAATCTAGGGCTTCCCTGCACATGCCCCCTAATCCCCCTAACACTGTTCACCCCTTCCCTGTACACCATTACATCATCATTCTCAGACATGTACACCTCATGCCCCTGCATCTCTGCTCCACTTCACTCCCTGGATTTCTGCAGCAGGCTGTTCATATTACAGTGCACCAGTCAGTTTGTACCATGGTTAAAAAAAAAAAAAAAAAAAAAAAAAATACATTCTTTCCTCATCCTATGATTCATATAATACATGTACAAATATATATTTTGATTTATATATTTCTATGTATGTGCTGTACATCCCTCACAGCAGGTACATAGCTATCCCCTCATTATACCTGATTGTTGTTGGGAATGTGGCATCACCCAGCTTTCTTGTACACTGGATAGCCTATCTAGCATCTAAGAAAGGTGGGAAATGTAACATCCCCCACAGCAGTCAGTTCTTGATCATGGGAAAGTTGTGTGCCTGCTTTAGGGGATGTGGCATCATCCCTGCACCCAGTGATGTCAGGGCAGTGTCTCATGATGCTTTATCCTGGCACTACTACTATATAAAGAGAAATAGATAGACTTTTTTTTCCTGATTGCTACTGGTTCATCTCAGAAGTCCTAATGCACATTCAGTCAGACCAAGTAAGTCTTCTAATCAAGTTAAGAGGTGTATTTAGCAAATATATCAAAAAGATATCTCCTCCTACCAAAAGAGGTAAATACAGTGCACAATATTGAAGGCAGCTAGACTCTAGCAGCTAGCAGTGCTGAGTCACTAGATACACAGTTATCACTGTATGTGTCCACATTAATGTATAATACCCTCCCCCTCCAACTCTGTACATTACATTCCTGTCAGCACCTCTGTTTACATAGTGACTGACAAGTCACTAAAGGAAGCCAGATCTTTCTCTGTTCAGGTCATGCCCATTACAGTGGAGTGTTCCTGAACTGAGCCTGGCTTCAGCACACCCACTGAGTGATGACAAAACGTCCATTGAGGCCATGTGATCAATGGACGCCACATGGTTTGCAGGAAGTAGAATGGAGGGAAGTAAAGGGCTCTCTGCCTGGTTTTGCAAAGCAGAACAGGTAAATAATTTTTAATGAGTACCAATTACAAGTCCAATATAATTAAACTGTGAACGCTATAACAAAATAAAAAGACAGTCCCGAAGAACCCCTTTAATTAAATGTTCAAACACTCTTTTTTCACGTTTTACTGGGAAAAATAGAAGTTGAAAAAAAAGTTTTAAAAATAAAAGTATAGAGGTCAAGTTCCCTACAGTTACTACAAATTAAAAGAACAAAATTTTAAAAACAAAGTAAAATACATTAAAAGTTTCAAACACTCCCATTTACCATTTTACTAGTGAAACAAAGTAAAAAAAAAATTAAAATAGTAAAAGTAAAAAATGAAAGTTTAAACACTCCCTTTTGCCATTTTAATAGAGTAACTACAAGTTGAAAAAAAAGTTTTAAAAAGTAAAAAAAAAAAAAAATTCAAAAAAAATCAAACACTCCTTTTTGTCATTTTATTGGGGAAACTATAAGTTGAAAAAAAAAAAAAAGAAGTCACACATAGTCGGTGTCGCTGTGTCCGATAACAATATAGCATTGCTTATCCCATATGCTGAACACCGTAGTAGAAAAAAAATATATACCCAACGCCAAAATTGCTTATTTTTTTGGTTAATTTCACGTCCCCTCAAGATTAGAATTAGAAGTTATCAAAAAATGGCCTGTTTCCCAAAACGGTGAAAATAAAAACTAAACTGCAGCCTGCAAAAAAAAAAACAAAAAAAAACCCCTGAGGCCTCAGGTCCAAAGGAGGGAGGAGGCAGGAGGGGTGGGGGGGTGGGGCGAGTTATTGCCCGAAAAAAAACCCGTGCTGCAGCGAAAAGTTACAAAATAGTGAAAGGGTTTTTTTTGTTCTTGTTTTTAGGTCCTGAAACAATGAAAACCCTACACATCTGGTGTCACCGGAATCCTCGTACAGACAATGACATGTATACCGGTGAGTGAACTCCACAGAAACAGAAGCCACACACAAAAGGCGAAATTATGTTTTGGTTTTTTCACGTTCCAGCCCACAGACTTTTTCCCCCGCGTTTCCCAGTACATTATATGGTGCGGTCAATGGGACCATTAAAAAATAGAACTTATGTTGCAAAACAAAAACCCCCTTATGTCTATGTAGATGGAATTAGACTTTCCAAAAGGTCTGGTACTTGAAGCAGGGCCTGTGGAAGTCCGAGCCAAAGAAATCCCCGCTCCGACTAAACACTCTCAATTTCCCAAACCTGATCCGACTCCCTGACTCCCCATACACGGCGCTGTTTAAATGATAACTTACTGTATTAAAATGGTAACATCCGGCTGTTTTTATCACTCTTATGATACAATAATCACGCTATTTTAGGTAGAAACTGACACTGACCAAGCAAAATGGTAACAATGTATATTATCTTTTGAACACTTGTGGGTAGAGTTTGAAGAAAAAGCAGTATATGTGTATCCAAGTCCCAGTCCTGCAACACATTGCGGAATGTGTAGAAGAAACCTATCAGATTTTGGTCAGACCTGCTTGAAACTGATCCATAGCCCAAATGGATTCAGGCAGAGCTGAAAACAAAGGTGGATTCCCATAATACAAACAAAATAAAACAAATTAACATATTGATTTTTAAATGTGAGCACAACATAACAATGCAGTTACAGGAAAGAATCTGCAGAGACAAAGCAGATGCTAAATACTTGCAAACAAATTTATGTATACAATAGGTAAGAGGATTGTCTACTAAAATTACAGAGTAGCCTCATGTCCAAAGCTGTAGGGTTAGCGAAGAGATATTGGAGCCTGAAAGTCACAAGTTCAAAACATGTTACCTTTGCTTGTCAGTGTAAAATATATTTATTGGAATATGACTTTAGAAAACAAAAAATTGTAACTATGCAAAACACTGCAGAACATTAGTGGAGTCTCTGAATTTGATCTGAGAAATAGTACTTCCCTTCCATCAATCCTGCATACATGACCCACATCGCTCTTATTTCCCCAGGCTAAAGAAGGCCTTCTCACAAATTTGGGGGCAAAAGCGGTGACCAAGGGGCAAATCCAACAATGTCAGGGAAATAAAGGAATTGCCTCAGCCATATTTGCTATTTACAATTTTTGGTGTTCTAAAGTCATATCCAATAATTATATTTTACACTGACAAGAAAAAATTTTTAAAATGAATTTGTGATTTTCGGTTTATATCTCACCTCACTACAGCTTTGTGCATGAGCTACTTAATTTTATTTTAATCATCTTTATTATAAAAAAAATTTGATTTGAAAGTATTAGCCTGTATTTCTGCAGTTTCTTCCTGAAACCGCATTTTACGTTTTGCTCCAAAAAATCAAAATTTAATTAAGTTAATTTTTTTTTAAAGATTAAACAGTCTTGACCAAAATTGATCCCAGGCCTTCTACATTTTCCCAAATGGGGGGCAGACTGGATTTGGATACAAAACAGCTTTTTTCTTCCCCTACCCACAAGTGTTAAAAAGATCAAAACATTTTTCCCTTTTTGCTTTCATGTCTGTTCTATTTAAATAGTTTGATTTTTTACCATAAGGTGATAAACAGCCGGTTACCATTTTACTACAGTAAAGTTTACCTTAAAAAATGCCCGGTAGGGGGAAGTCAGGATTTGGAGGTTTTGGGGAAAATTGAGGGTCGGAGTCGGGCTTGGGCTTTGCCGACTCCACACCCGGTTTTGAAAGTTAGGAGGAGATGACGAGGGCATGGATTTGCACTTTTGTAGTATCAAAGTTAAGGAATGAGCAGATTCGGGAATATTTTGCAGGTGGAGTCGGCAGCAGAGGTGAGGAGTCCAGAGTTATCCAAAGGTAATGGATTTGCAGAATCGGTGAGCGTGCAAAGCCAATGACTGTAATAGAAATATCGTGTGTGTGCGTGCGGAGTGGGATTTTTCAATGGTACAATTTAATGCACCTTAAAATTTATTAGCAACCCACAAAAATAGTTTTTGGGTTTGAAATACAAAAAAAAAAAAAAAAAAAAAAACAGTTGCGCCCATATACCCAATTTTTTCTTTAAAAGGGGGGGGAGAGCTTTTATGGGGTTTACGAGTAAAAAAAAGACAAAACGTCTATATTCCAAGGTGGGACGATTCGGCAAAACAAATTTATATAATTTTTGCAAAAAATAAAGACTTGTGATCTGTGTGATGGCTCATTTTTTTGCAGGGAGACTTCTCGTTTTTTTTGTACCAATCATGTGTGCAACTTTTTGATCACTTTTTATTTAATTTTTTTCCCCGTTAGGCAGGAAGACCAAGAGATTATAATTCTGTTGTTGGGTATTTGTATTATTTCATTTTTTACAGCATTCCTGCACGGGTAATGACATAATTGGTTTTATATTAATTTTTACAAAACGCAACAAAATCAATTATGTAAAGAAAAATTGATGATAAATGGAAAAGTTTTTCTAATTTTTAAAAAAATTTTAGAAAATTTTCAAAGAAACTTTTTTTTTTCTACAGTAATTTGCAGTCCCTTCTGTTCTGCAGTATATAGACTTTTCATTGATCCCTTATTACATCCTGCCTATGGCAAGGAGTAACAGAAGTGCGTTCAGGACAGCAATGGAGGCCTTCACTGGGCCTCTGGCTGCCATAACAAACTAACTGCAGCCAATAAAGGGGGCTGATCAGATGGCCTAGAGGGTGCCATGGCTCTTCCTAACTATTTACATGATTTGGTCAAATATATGGCCGCGGCATGTAAGCAGTTGTATGGCTGGGATCAGAGTCATCTCCAATCCCAGCCACCAGCGGCAGGAGTAAGCTGCATCTACCAGCCAGCACTCACTGCGTATGGAGCGGGCTCAGTGAGTATAACCACTCCATTAGTGTTACCAGGACGTAACGGTATGACTTGGTGTGCCAAGGAGTTAAAGGGGGTTTTCCCACCACAAACACCGATGGTCCTCTTAGCTTAGAACTACCATAGAAATCAATGGGAGCATTCCAGGGACCTCTTTGTTCAAAACAGAGAGGTTCAGGACTCGTTCTTGAGACAGGTGCGGGTCCCAACTCTGAGATATCTGATTGATCTGCAATCAACATTTGTGATGGGAGTGTCCCTCGAATAGAAAAAAGGCGCAACGCAGATTTGCCACCCACCTGCTAAAACAAATTCTGCTACCTGCCGCTGGTCCCCCCTTCCCTACTGACAGGAGGAGGGGTCCCATAGGTGCGGGTCCTAGGGATATGCTAACAACATGTGAGAAACCTCCTTTAACCCCTTCCTGCCGCAGCCAGTTTTGACCTGACAGCCTTGATTTCTTAAATTTGACACGTGTCCCTTCATTGCGCATAGCCTGGCATGTTGAGGTCAGAGAAAGCTCAGAGGCCTCTGAAAGATTTTGCACGGCAACCATTGGTACCCCGTGATTGCACTGCAGGGAGCTGATGAGGACAGAGGAAGCCTTCTGTCTAACCCTTTAAATGAACAGTCGCTACTGACTGCGGCATCTAAGGGGTTCAGCGGGATGAATTGGCGTAAACTCGGGTCCCGGATGCTGGAGCAGGTCCCCGGCTTTAAGCTACTACTGCGATCGTGGAAGCTCAGCCTCTGGGCCTGCACAATCCCCATGAACTACAGGTTTGTCCATTTGCAGAGGTACATGCTGCCTAGGATGAACCTGTACATCAAATTTCGTTAAAAGGGTTAATAGGGTGTTTTGACAACAGATATCAAATGCATAATGATTAGAGATACCACCAATTTGTGATCACCACAAAAGGGAGTCCCCATATCACAAAGGGTAACATTTTGTTGAGTTTTACTAAGCGTCACAAGCCTTTCTATGGAGTCCCAACAGGTTGGCTAATTGATATGCCACAAAAAGTCAAGGTAGCCCAGCTCACTATAAACACTGTCCCCAACTCTTACCCCCTGCGGATAGCTTCCAAAAATTGCGCATTGCTGGGATCCTGATAGCTCCGCAGTTCACCATCGTCCATACTAAAGCCATTCTTCCAGAGCTTTAAAACCACGTGGACCTGCAGCAGAGGAGGAGAATATCACTAGTTGGAAAAATTAAGGTACCTAAGAATCAGTGCAGCTTAAAAAGGATGTTCCCACCAGACTCTGATGGCAAATTGCATAGAAAATTCCATCCAAAGTCATGTTAGGTTGAAGTCCCTGCACCTATTATGGGAAAAGCCCCCAAAAAAGTGTATTGCACCCAGAAGATGAAGAACGGTCAGGTTTCGTTGCCATGGATCTCGTTCAATATCTGTTATATGGGAGTTCTGAGTACTTAATGACGACACATTTCTGTTCCCCTGTACTGGCGAACTCACCATTGAAGTCAGGAATGGAGATACACAGCGTCCATTTGTACTGGCGACAAATCACCCTTAGATAACAAGACATGGATAACGACAGCGACTACACTGTAACTGGGATTACTCCCATAGAAATAGATATTGGATAAGTGGGAGGAACTCCAGCGATCTTGTCCCACGTACTGGCTATACTCCAATAAACAGAATGGAGAGAACACACAAGCGCTCCGCCTGTAACTCGGAACTCCCATAGAACAGATTGGGGAGATACAACACTCAGCCCTCCACTTGTTTTGGGATCTCTCCATAAGAATAGAGAGTACACCAGGCTCCCGTCAGGTACGTTGGGAAAACTCCCATAGAACAGAATGGGAGAACACAGCGCTCCCCTGTATGGGAATCCATTTTATTGGTACGATTGGAGAACACATGTGACTCCCCATTGTAATGTGGGAAAATCCATTAGAAACAGACACTGGAGAATACACAGTCGCTCCCCTGTAATGGCGAAATACCTTTAAAACAGTATGGAGACACACAGTCTGCCCCACGTGTAATGGCAAACTCCCCATAGAACAAACACGAATGGAGGAAACCCACAAGCACGCTCCCCTGTTACTGGGGAAACTCCTCATAGAACATGGAATGGAAGGAAAAACACACAGCGCTCTGCTGTACTGGGAATCTATCAGAGTGCTATTATGTATGAAAAACGTTTTGTCTTTTAAACGGCTTCTTCATTCTGGGCTGACACTTTCAGGGGCCTGTTCCTGAGATAGGTGCGGTGACCAGCGTCTATCAGGCTTTGATGATCAACCCGATCATCTTACATCAAAGAGTTCCCTTATTGGTAGGAGCAATACTACATAACATTCAACGTACAAAAGATATCGTCAGATACCTCTCATCCTGTCCTTGTCACGGTGGTTTGCCGTGCTCGAGCTCTCCATTTAAGCACGAATCCTCTTCGGGGGCGGCCCCCAACCTGTACCCACCGCCTGCAAATGGCTGCAAAGAAACAGAAGATTATCCTTTAAAGTGGAGTTTTCAATATCTGGCAGAAGATCTTTCCTGGCTCGGGCTTCTATAAATGTCCACCAATGATGAGTCTCAGACAGGTTATTTTATAGCTTTCAGGAGTACTGCCTGTAATAGCACATCACCTCGGCACATCAGCCTATGCCTCCGATGCTCGGCTGCTTTCTCCAGGGCTCTTGGTAGCTCTGTATCAACAAGCATACAGCTCTCATTGATCTTTGGCTCCTTTGAAGAGATCTTCAACCAGTTCATTAGGGCTCCTCTTTCTCGGAGGACCAACAATTTGCTGACACCGCTTTACTCCTGAGCAAACAAGCATCAAACCTGTACAAGCGGAAAATCAGGGTTATTATTACTGTCCACAGAGAACTACTATAGATTAGTCACCTCCGTTATCAACAAGGGAATACTAACTACTATATTATGACTGCCCCGCCTATGACACAAGAACTATAACTACTATAAGATACTGCCCCTTTATACAAGAATCATAACTACTATGATAATGCTTCCTAATGTACCAAGAACTATTAACTAATTTTATACTGACCCCTATGTTACCAAAGAATATATACTACTTACTTATACTGCACCTTAGTATCAAGAAGAGATATAACTACTATAATTACTGCTCTTAATGGACAAGATTATAACTTACTTATACTGCTCCTATGGACACGAATATAATACATTAATACCTGCTCCCCTATGTACAAGATATAACTACTAATAACTATCTGCCCTATGGACAAGAACTATAACTACAATAATACTGCCCCCCTATGGAACAAGAATATAACTACTATTAATACCTGCTCCAATGTACCAAGAATATAATCTTTACCTATCATACACGCCCCTTGATGGACCAACGAATATACTCTTCTATAATAACTGCTCCCTATGTTACCAAGAATAAAGAACTTACTATCAATACTGCCCCTCATGGACTAAATGAATATAACTACTATAATACTGCCTCCCTTATGTACACTCAAAGAATATATAACTTAAGTTTTTATTTATGAATTTGCCCACTATGAGACAAGATATATATCTACTATAATTACTGACCCCTCTATTTTTATATGGACAAGAATATAACTACTTATAAATACTGCCTGCCTTATGGACATAGAACTTATAACTACTTATAACTACTGCCCCCCTATGGACAAAGAATATAACTTAATTAATAAAAAAACATATTACCTGCACACTATGGACAAGGATTATAACTACATGTAATACCTTGCCCCACCTATGTACTAGAGAAGTATAACTACTATATATACTGCCCCCTATGTTCAAGGAATATAAACTACTATGATACTGCCCCCTAAGTCTGTACCAAGAATATAACTACTATGATACTCGCCCTTATATACAAGAATATATACTCAATAATAATACTCCCCCCTATTGTCTACAAGGTATATAACCTACTATGTACTGACTCCTATTGTACAAGAATATAACTACTTGATACTGCTCCTTATGTACAAGAATATAATCTATAATACTGCCCCTATGTACAAGAACTACTAACTAATATAATCACTGCCCCTGGATGGGACAGAATATAAACTTCTATTAATACTAGCCCCGTACTGGAGCAAGAATAATAACTATTAATATTATAGAATGCCACGCTTATGTACAAGTAGTAATATAACTACTATGATACTGCTCCTATGTACAAGAATATAACATACTATAATACTGCCCCCTATGTACAAGAAACTATATAACTATCTATAATACTGCCTAACTATGTACAAAGTAATCTTAACTACTATAACCTACTGCCCCCTACTGGACAAGAATATATCTACTATAATACTGACCCCCTATGTACACAAAGAATATAACAACTATAATACTCGCCCTATATACCAAGATTATAACTTACCTATGATTTGCCTCTCCTATTGTACAAGAGTTATTAACTAGCTATATACTGACTCTCCCCTTACATTGGACAAGTAATATAAAGCTACTACTAATACCCTGCCCCTCAGGACAAGAAAATATAACTTACATTTATACTGCCCCTATGGACAAGAAATGTATAACTATCTATCATACCTCGCCCCCTATCGGAAAAGAATTATAAAACTTATTTATACTGCCCCCCTATGGCACAAAGAATATGTAACTAATTAATTACTGCCACCTCTATGGTCCATGAATACTAACTTACTATAATTATCTGCCCCCCTATGGACAAACGAAAACATTAAACTTCTATAATACTTGCCCTATATACAAGATTATAAATACTAAAATACTCTGCTCCTTTGTACAAGGAAATATATAACTCACAATAATTTACTGCCCCCTATGGACATGAATATAACTACAATAATACTGCTCCTATGGACTAAGGAATATAAACTACAATAATAACTGCTCCCTATGGACAAGAATATAACTCACAATAATACTGCCTATGTACAAAGAATATAACTATTTAATACTGCCACTAGTACTAAGAATTATAACTACATAATTACTGCCAACTATGTTACAAGTTATATAACGTACAAATGAATATACTGCCCCATGTACACAGAATTATAAATACTATTAAATATCTGTCCCCTATGTACAAGAAATATAACTACTATAATACTGTCCCTATGTACTAAGGAATAAGAAATATAATTAATATCAATTATAGTACCTCCATATGTACTAACGACATCAAGAGCATAAGTATATACTGCCCCCCGTTAGTGTAACATGGTTAAATACGCTACTATTAACTACTGCACATATCGGGCCAAGACATCAGATAGCTATCATATCCATTCTGTCCCCTATGGACAAAGAATCTAGCTTACAATATCATACTCGCCCACTCTTGGGACAAGAAATCTATAGCTTCACTATAATACTACTCCCTATGTCACAAGAATCTAAACACTATAATCTAATGTGCTCCCTATGTACAAGATCTACAACTAACTATATTAACTGCTACCCTATGTACAAGTAATCTACTTTAATACTGAATCCATATGTAACTAGTAATATAAGACTTACTATGAATACTGCTAACCTTTATACATATGAATCTCAATACTTAATATGCCAGATATACAAGAATAATAACTACTGTAATATACTGCCCTCACTCTATGTACAAGAATCTATATACTGTTAATACTGCCCCTTTAGTTACAAAGAATCTAAACTACATCCTAATACTGCCCCTATATGATTACAAGAATACTAACTACTATAATACCTGCCCCTATATACAAAGAATATTAACTAATGTAATTACTGCCACTATGTAACAAGAATATAAACTCGCTTTAATTTATCTGCCCCTATGTTCAAGAATATAACTACTATTATTTATGCCCTCTATGTAGAAGAATATGAACTTCTATAATACTGACCCTCTATGTGTGTAAGGAATATTACTAACTATAATACTTGACCACCTATGGTAGAAGAATATAACTACTATAATAACATTGCCCCCTATGTAAAGAATTATAACTATATAATACTGCCCCCCTTATGTACAAGAATTATAAAACATACATATAATACTGCCCCTATGTACTCAAGAATATAACTTACTATAATACTGCACTATGTACAAGACTAATAACTTTATCTATAATACTGCCCTCCATCAGTACAAGAATATAAACTACTATAATAATGTTCCCCTATGTACAAGAATACTTAAACTTAATATAATGCTGCCCCATATGTACCAAGAATATTTAATACTATAATACTGCCACACCTATGTTTACGAAGATATTTAACTCTAAAATACTGTCTTCCTATGTTACAAGAATATAACCTACTATAATTACTGTCCTATAGTTACAAAATATAAATAACTAGATAATACTGTCCGCCTATATAGAAGAGTAGACAACTATAATTACTGTCCCACTATGTGTAGGAAGAGTATAATACTATAAATACTGACTCTACCTATGTACAAGAGATATAAACTACTTATAATACTGCCTCCTATGTAGACAAGAATATAATCTATAACTTCTCTAATCCCCATATGTAGAGAGTATAACTACTAGAATACTGACTCACTATAGGACAAGAATCTAATCTACTATTACTACTGCCTCCCTTTGTTAATGATATATTAAACTACTATTTAATGCTGCACACCCATGTACAAGAATATACAACAGCTACTATTTTAAAATACTGCCTCCCTATGTACAACGAACTAGCTTAAAATAGAACTAAAAATACTGCTCCAGATATGTACAAGAATTATAACTACTATTAATTAATGCTCCATTGCTTACACACGATATAACTACTATAATTATGTCGCCCTATATGAAGAGTAAAAGTCTAACGACTTTTATATCTGTGCTTTCCCCTATGTAGAAGTGTAATTACTACTTTATAATATGCCTCTATGTACAAGAATTTATAATTTACCTATATTACTGCTCCTTTGTTAAAGAATCATAACTTAATTTATAAATACTGGCTACTATGTAAAGAATTAACCTAGACTATTATACTTGTCCCTACTGTTCGCATGCAATACTAACTACTATTAATACTGCCTCCTTTGTACAAGAATTATAACTAATATAACTACTATCCCCGCTATGTAGAAGAGTATAATACTACTTATAATATACTGACCCTTCCTATAGTACAGATATTTATAACTACTATACAACATGCCTCCTATGTACTAAGAATATAATTCATTCATAAATTGCTGCCCTATGTGCAAGAATGAAACCACTGCTATAATACTGTCCCCTATGTAGAAAGAATATATTGTACTTATAATCACTGCTCTACGGTTAACATAGTATTCTATTAACTCAATATAAACACTCGCTCCTACGGTACAGAATATAATTACTATAATACTGCTCTATGTACATGCGAAGTATATTTACTATAACTTACTGCCTACATATGATACAAGTACATACTAATACTTTACTATATACTGCTCCTATGTCCTACAGAATCATAACTACATATAATACTGCTCCTATTATACAAGGAATATAACTACTATAATTACTTGTCCCCGTATATAGAAGAGTATAAACTACTATATACTGTCCCATTTGTAGGAAGTGTTATAACTATATAATATGCATCCTATGTACAAAGAAATAATACCTACTATAATACATGCTCCTACTGTACAGAATCTATACTACTTTAATACTGCCTCCCTATGTTACACAGAATCTAACTACTATAATAGAAGGGCACTATGTACAAGAAATGTCTAGACTACTATAATACTGCTCCTCATGTACAACAATATAATACTATATATACTGCACATCTATGTACCAAAACAATATTAAACTACTATTAATACTTTGGCACTCCTATGTATCATACAATACTTACTATTACTAATACTGCTCCTATGTACTAGATGATAAAAATCCTATTAAATCTGCCTTACATTATGTACTAGAATATTGTAACTACACTAGTAATACTGGCTCTATGTACAAGAATATAATTATCTATTTTACATGCACACATATGTACCAAGAATATTAACTCATATTAAATACGCCTCTTATGTAACAAGAATATAACCTACTTATAATACTGCGTCCCATGTACAAGAATATAACTACTATAATCACTGGCCCATATGTTACAAGAAATATTATATACTATAATACTGCCCCTATGTACATGAATATAAACTACTATAATATGCTCTATGTACAAGATATATAATTACTATAATACTGCCCCTATGTACAAGGGATATGAACTCACTATAATTACTGCCATCCTGTGTACAAGACTATAACTCACTATAAATACATCTCCCTATGTACAAATAATAACTATTTTTTATACTGCCCCTGTGTAGACAAGAAAAATAACTACCATAATATTTGCCTCCTATGTACAAGAATAAAAAACTACTATAAATCCCCCCCTATGTACAAAAATATAACAAATATAAAACGTCCTCAATTTACAAAAATAAAAACAAAATTTACCCCCCAAAATTGTACAAAAAATATAAATTACAATAATACTCCCCCCCTATGTACAAGAATAAAATTTCCTATAATACCCCTCCTATGTAAAAAGAATATAACTACTATAAAAAAACCCCTATGTTCAAGGTCAAATTATAATATTTAAAATTTTACTCCCCCCTATGTACAAAATAAAACCTACTAAAATCTGCCCCCTGTGGACTAATAAACAACTATAATACTGGCCCTTTTGTACAAAAAATTATAACTACTATAAAATTTCCCTCCCTTTACAAGAAAAAAAACGGCCCCATACCCCCTCTGTTAATACCAGTACATGTAGATTTTTTTTTTGAGGGTTTGCTGAACCTCTATTGAATGCCAGGATGTAAGGCTTTAGTAAAGGGTGCGTCACGTCCCCTTGTAAAAAGGGGGGCCCACAGGGGGGTTTTTTCCTTTTTTCTACAAATGACATTGAAACGTACAACAATAACTTTACAATAGACACAAAAGTCTATTCATCCCCGATGTGTCCTCTAGGAATTTGAGGGGGGGGGGGGGGGGGGGGGGGGGCCCCTTGTGCACATTCCCCTCATTTTTTGGAAACCCCCTCACATTGGGGGGCAGGGTCACACGGCCCAATCAATGTGGAAAACAACAAAAACTCCGCCCGGGTGGGAAATCACGGGGTGAGCGGGGGAAACCGGGGTTTTTTTTCCCCTTTTGGATAAAAAGGGGTGAGGGGGGGTTTGGGAAAGGCAATTTGGATGGGGGTTTTTTAAAAACAGATTCAGGGCTTAATCGAAAAAAAATTTCACGGGGTGGCCCTCCTTTTTTTATTTTTTGCTTTTTTTTTTAACTTCCCTTTAACCCCATAATCCCCATTACACTTGCTCTAACTAGCTATATTAATGGAAGAGTTCGTCCTTAAAGGGCTGTTCCCACCATAGCCTTTCATTGGGAATTTTGGGATAGGAAATTAAACCAATGTCCACCTTTTGGGCCCGGGCCCCACCTATCTCAGAACCAGGCCCCCAAACAGGTCGGCCAGAAGGGAAAATGGTAAAGGGGTCACCACTTTTGAAACCCCAACCCGAAATTCCCTCCATTTCTGTTCTATGGGATTTCCCCAGTAAAAGGGAGCGCGTGTTCCCCATTCTTTTTCTATGGAGTTCCCAGAAAAGGGGAAACCGCGTTTTTTCCTCCTTTCTCCCTTCTATAGGGTTTTTTCCCAGTAAAAAGGGGAGCCGGTGTTTTTCCCATTCTGCTTTTATGGGATTTTCCCCAGTCCCGGGGACGGGGCCCTGTTTTCCCTCCATTCTTTTTCTAGGGGATTTTCCCAGTACAGGAAGGGGCCTGTGTTTTTTTCCATTCTTTTTCTAGGGGAAATTTCCCATAAAAGGAGGGGGCCGGGGCTGTGTTTCTCCATTCTGTTCCTTTTTTGGGGGTTCCCCCAGTACAGAGGCGTGTTCCCCAAATTCTTTTTAAATGGGATTTCCCCATACGGGGGAGCACTGGGTTCCCCCATTCTTTTCTATTTTTGGAGTTCCCAGTACAGGGGGCCCCGGGGTTTTTCTCCATTCTTTTCAAATGGCAGTTCCCGTAAAAAAGGGAGGGGCCGGGTTTTTCTCCTTTCTTTTTTTAAAGGCAGTTCCCAGTAAAAGGGGACCTGTGTTCCCCCATTGGTTCTATGCATTTCCCAGTACAGGGGACGCGTTTTCTCCATTTCTTTTCAAATGGGCGGGTTCCCATACGGGGAGCGCTGGGGTTTCCCCTTTCCCCTTTTTCAAAGGGGAATTTCCCGTAAAAGGGACCTGTGTTCTCCTTCTGTTCTAGGGGGTTCCCCTAAAACCGGGAGGCTGCGTTTCGCCATACTCAGAACACAATCGGGCATAAGTGGTACCGGATCTCCATTCTGAGTCAACACTTTCAGGGACCCATGCCCGAGATAGGGGGTGGATTCCACCTCTGGGTCCCGCACCTATCAGACATTGACCGGCATATCCTATTGATACACCAAAGTCCATGGTGAGAACAGCCCTTTGAGGAGGAACTCTTCCATTAGCTTAACTAGTTAATGCACGTATAACGGGGATGATGGGTAAGAAGTTAAATAACAATGGGTCACTTTTATGAAAACTGTCTAAGCATAAGACTGTCTTTATTGTCATAGCAGCCAATCAGAGCTCAGCTTTCATTTCTTATACTGCTCTGTAAAAATTAAAGCAGAGCCCTGAATGGTTCCTATGGGCTCTGATCGGTTGCTATGGGCAACAAGGATAGTCTTACTGCTAGACGGGTTTGATAAATGAGGCCCAGTGTCTCACATGCTTCAAACTTCCTTTGCTCTTTGTCCTCTAATATTGCAGATTTGAGCTGCACAACAGGTACAG
The DNA here is from genome assembly GCA_025379985.1 of Phyllomedusa bahiana. NCBI lineage: Eukaryota > Metazoa > Chordata > Amphibia > Anura > Hylidae > Phyllomedusa > Phyllomedusa bahiana. The sequence continues at coordinate 761 of JAODAL010053886.1, read as the reverse complement.
GACCTGCACTCACCTAACAGGTGAACGGGCCGTGACATAATCCACGAATCTATCCTAACCCTTTAACTACTACAAACCCCCTCCTGCTGTGCCACATCCCCAGCAGCCAGGAACTCAGCTATGTGGAGTGGTTTGTACCCAGCAAACAGCTTCCCATATTTTAAGTGTTGCTTAGAAATTCACTGTAATTTGCAAGCAAAACGACGCCAATACCAACCATCTGCAAAACCCCTCAGTGCTTAATGACTCCAGATTAAAAAACATGCCCGCCCCCCTTCTTTTTAAAACCCCCCCGTCCCCAACCCCTGTCACTGAATGTGCCTGGTATTGCAGCTCACCTCCACTGAAATAAATGCAACTGGGCTGCAATACCGGACACATCCTGGAAGAGGGGGGCGCTGTTTTTTTTTTAAAAAGCAGCCAGGGTTTCCTAATCCTGGGAAAACCCCTTTTAACACCGACATACAAAAAATCTGACCTCTGGCCTTCCTCCTCTTCTTCCTCCTCTTCCTGTGCGTGCACCAAGTCTCTGAAGGACGTCACCCTGTGATCGCTGTGATGGGAGGAAACGGTACAAGTTAGTGCCTGGAATAAGCCTGAAATGTGGTTGGTTAAGATTATATGAACAGAAGCTGCAGGCTTAGGGCACAGTGCAGCAGCAGGACTGTCTCGCTTTACGGCTGCTGCACTTTCCCCCAGACAAAACCCATGGGGGGCTAACGCGAGGTCCACAAAGTTAATTTTGTATTTTATTTTTAATT